>JANTPZ010008980.1:0-12098 GCA_025593235.1 Vachellia pachyceras
GGGCAAGAAAACAACCCGAACGCCACCGTCTACGGCATCTTCCAGTGCCTCGGTGACACCGACGCTCAGACTTGCCAAAAATGTGTTTCCGACGGAATCAAAGATACCGTTCAGGTATGTCCCAATAATACAGCAGCCATCAATTGGTACCCCAAGCGCTGGTTACGTTACTCCGACCAGTATATCTTCTCCAAAATGGAAAAAGACCGCCGGATGACTCTTGTTAACACCGGCAATGCGACGGACACGACGGGCTTTATGAAGCTGTTGGGTGAAACCTTGAAAGTGGTTACGAAAGAGGCGTCGGAAGGAGGAAGCAAGAAATTTGCGACAAAAAAAGTAGACTATAATGTTTTCCAAACTCTATATACTTTGGCACAGTGCACGCTGGATATATCAGAGAATGATTGTCTCAACTGTCTCACCGACGGTGTTGCCGATTTGCCCAGCTGCTGTAATGGGAATGTAGGCGGAGATATCCTCAAGCCCAGTTGCTATATAAGGTATGATATGTATCCCTTTTACCAGGAAGCGCCACCACCGCCACCAGCTCCTTCACCAGAGTCCACTCCCAAAGGTCCGTTATTACTATCCCTTCTACCAAGAAAAAAAAATTGTAGACACTTTTCTACGGTGCATAGTTCATTCCAAATTAAATCATAACGTGTATTTTTTTACGCTATGAAAACCCAACCTGAGGCCTAGTGAATTGGTCCACCAGTTCTCTTGAAGCCAATCAACAGTTTTGAACTAGATGACCTTGCGCACGCGCGTGCACTTATATATATCTTTAATAAATTTTAACCAATTTTTTTACTATTGAAATGTGGTTATTTGTATTTTATATGTATCATCAGAGCAAGTATTTTATTCACATAAGAGCAAAAGCAGGATTTCAGCTGGGACAATTATCGCCATAGTTGTTCCAACAACGATATTCATATTGCTAGTCTTGCTCTGCTTCTTGTGGTTAAAACGGAGAGTAAGGCAATACACTTCAGTTCCTGAACAAACTGGTATGATAAACATCACCTCTCATGTTTAATTTGGTACATACGCAATTTTACCTCTACATGGAAGTTCCTTGCTGGATGAATAATATCAAAATCCCCATAATTTTTTTTTTTTGGTTTTTGGTCATGCAGTTGATATTTCAAGTATAGAGTCCCTACAATTTGATTTGGTTACCGTCAAATCAGCTACAGACAACTTCTCTCCTGCCAATAAAATTGGTCAGGGAGGATTTGGTGAAGTGTATAAGGTATATAAATCTATTTCACATAAAAAAAATAAGGCCACTGTACAGAAACTCATAAAATTAATATTTGTTTGCAATGGATTTTGATTGCATTGGTTATTCCTTATGAAGGGTATTCTACCCGGTGGACAAGAGTTAACCGTTAAAAGACTATCAAGCAGTTCAAACCAAGGCGTAGGGGAATTTAAGAATGAAATTGTTACTATGGCAAAACTTCAACACAGAAATCTTGTAAGGCTACCTGGATTTTGTTTCGATGAAGGAGAAAGGATAATCATATACGAATTCTTGCCCAACAAAAGCTTGGATAACTTTTTGTTTGGTAGGTTTTGCCAAATTACTTTTTGCATTTAGTAACACTTATGTCTCACTCATTAATCATATAACTTTTATTATTAGTTTGTTCCAATTTGGCTGGGCACGTATGTGAATAAAATTTTTTATCTTATTATTTAAATTTGATTCTTATTGGCCATACAGGACTTGAAAACCAAGGGAAGTTGAATTGGTCAAAGCGTTATAAGATTATTGAAGGCCTTGCGAGGGGGTTGCTTTATCTTCATGAAGATTCCCAATTGAAAATCATACATCATGATCTCAAAGGTAGTAATGTGTTGTTCGATGAAGATTTGAATTCAAAAATCGATGATTTTGGTATGGCTAAAATTTTTGGAGTTAATCAATCAGAAGCAACTGCCAGCAGAATTGTCGATACCTTGTAAGTTAATTATTTTCATACCATTTGTTTTGCATCTTAATTTATAATGAACTAGATAAAAGAGAATACTTACCGTGGATCATGTGTTTTCTGTAGTGGATACATGGCTCCAGAATATGCAATGAATGGTTATATTTCAATTAAATCTGATATATATAGCTTTGGTGTCTTGGAGATTATTAGTGGTCAGAAAAATACATCTTTCCATCTATCAAGTTATGCTGAAGACCTACTAGGCTATCTAAGTATATTACCAAAAGTAAACAGTCTTTGATGGTAGGCAGAGAGATCAAAATGTTAATGAATTACTTATATCTGATTGGAATTGCAGGCGTGGACGCTGTGGAGGGAAGGGAAGCCATTGGAATTGTTGGATTCTAGTTTAAGAGATTCTTATTCAAAAAATGAAGTTATTAAGTGCATTCACATAAGCTTGTTGTGTATTCAGGAGAATCCAGCTCTAAGACCTACAATACAATCCATTATGGTGATGCTAAGTAGCCACTCCGTGACATTATCAGATCCTCAAAAGCCTCCACTTTTTATTGGTCGACCCAGATCGGATTCAAACAATGAAGCAAGTTTTGAGAATGGCTCGGATCAATCTACAAGCAAGTCTATGCAACGTTCTGGGGATGAAGATCCAATTACTGATTTGCATCCTCGCTAATAATATCCTTGTTCACTTATATACTCAACTCGGTATTGTTATGTCAATTATTGATTAAGATTGAAATTAAACTAGACAAGTTATTTTGAAAAAAATTAGTGGAAATAGATGTAGTATGGAAGACAAGTTATATGCATATTTTACCGAGTGGAAGATAATATATGAAAGTTTTATCATACATATTTTCGCTTAGATGTTTCTGTTACCAATTGTAACAAGGGTTACGACATGAAAAATACCCATAAACTATTATCAAAAGTTTATATTTTTGGAATGTACAAAAATACTAATCAACATTTAAAACGAGTGTAAAAATGTCAGAACCATTAAATCTAATTTAATACTGTCACTTTTTATTGTGAGTCTCACACTATTTTTATATATGTATATTTAATAATACTTATTAGGTTCTATTTAGTGGTCATATATTTTTCTTCCATTTTGAATATTTATAGGTATTTTTTGCACGTTCAAAAAATTTATGATCCGAGACTCCCTTTTGACGAAAGTTTATATTTTACACCTTAATTAATTAACCTCGTAGCAGCGGTTGTAGTTGTAGTGATAATAACAATTGAGGAAAAAAAATCATATGGTTCATATGGTTTGAGAGTATAAGTAGATCTTCGTTAAAATCGAATTCAATAATTGAAGAGAGAGAAGAACATGGGAAAGTGATCAAGTTGTCATTGTTAACTGTTAAGTGATCAAGTGTCATTGACTGTCAAGTGCTTCAAGTGAAAGTTGGCAAAAACAAAAGTATATACACAGATAGCGTTTACTCTAACCGATATGCTGAACAATTCAACAAACAATAATGGTAACATGCTACTGTTTATAAATTTTTTCTAATATGTTTTATATACTAAGAATTTTAAACTTAGTAACTTTACATTAAAATTTAACACTTTTTTAATTTTATTCATATTAAATAATATTGTCACATATCTTTAATATAAAAGAGTCAGTTAGTTTTTTGAGAATTAAAGAATCTAATTAATTGATATGTTCTTTAAACTAATTTACCTTGTTTATAAATTAAGATGTAATTTGATCAATTATACACATAAATATTTAAATATATATTACAATGAAGTAATTTATTTATCTTTTTAATTTTTTTTTAAAAAAATAACACTCTTGATAAATATAGATGAGGCCACAAAAGCAAGTCTCTTTACATGTCGTGCTTGGAGAAGTCAGTCTTCATTGTTGCATATGCCCACTCCACTCCAACCACTAAAAAAAAAAGGGTCAATTTGCCGCGGTTCTTTTGTAGCGGTTTTAAAAAACGCTACAATGCATTGTTTTTGTAGCGATTTTAAGTCAAACCGCTACAATTTTGTCACCATTTCAACCAAATGACGCTAAAACAAACTTAGTAGCGATTTTATTGTAATAAAACCGCTACTAGTTTAGAGTGACGTTGACACTATATGGTGGGACGTGAGCGCCAAAATAGTAGCGTTAATTTGTAGCAGTTTTATATAACTAAACCGCTACAAATTAAAAATGTGAAAATGAAATTTTTTAAAAAATTCTGATTTAAAATTAGTAGCAGATCTAAAACCACTATAAATTCAACAAAACCGTTACAAAATCAAAACCATTGCAAATACTGTTGCATAAAACGCTACAAATTTGAGTTTCAAATTTCAGAAAATCTGATTTGAAATTAGTAGCGGTTCTGAAACCGCTACAAATTCAACAAAACCACTGCAAAATCAAAACCGCTACAAATTTGAATTTCAAATTTCAGAAAATCTGATTTGAAAACCGTTACAAATACCATTACATAAAATGCTATAAATTTAAATTTCAAATTTCAAAAAATTTGATTTGAAATTAGTAGTGGTTCTAAAACCGCTACAAATTCAACCAAAACCGCTGCAAATGCAAAACCGTTACAAATACCATTGCATAAAACGCTATTAAATCGTACAGTCATCTTATAAATACCCTCCCTCTCCCATTTCGTTTTGTGATTCACTCTTCATCATCTTTCTTCTTTCTTCTTCATTTTAATATTCTTCTTCTTCATTTTTACCTACATATTTTTATTTTTTTACTTTTAATAATTTTTTAAATATTTCTTAGTTATCTTTATTATTTTTTATTATACTAATGTCATTTTATTTTGATTTTAGGTTTATTGAATATTTAATACCTATCATTTTCCAGCTATCACTTTGTTATCAATATTTTTCTTCTGTTTCAAAATATAACATTAATAATTCAAAAATTACCATATATTTAATATTAACATTTTACTTTAATATTAAAAAAATTAATAACAAATACATTCATTGCTCATTTAAATTTAATTGAATAAAATTATGAAACTTTAAATATGAAATTATTTTAAAACATTATATCAACAAAAAAGTACTTTTGGATGGATGTTTATTTTCAGAAATTTTAAATAACATCTGTAGCGGTTCACTAACCACTACTAAAATAGGCGCCAAAATTTTAAGTTTCATTTACTGTTTCTTTTAAATTTTACCGCTAAAATGCTACAAATTTAATTAATTTTTTTAATATGAAAATTCAAATTTTCCCTCCAAAAATTAGTAACCGTTTTACTCTATGCGTAGCGATTATGTATAACTGCTATAAAATCATTTGCCACGCTGAATTTTGTAGCGGTTTAGAGAACCGCTACTCATTCTGTAAGTAGCGTTTCAAACTGCTACAAATACAATAAATTAACCGCTGCTAAAACATATTTTTTTTTGTAGTGAACTTTTAATAAATCAACATCTGTCACCACTCCCACATTGACTTGGGGTCAATAAAAACTTTATGCAGTACCTTTCAATTTATTTATACTGATTTATTATAAATTACTTCTAATATATTTTATTTGTGTTGAGAAATTGACTCATTGAAATTGCCTTCAATTTAATTTTTTACCTGTATTAAATGGGATTTTGAAGAAGAGAAAAAAATACAAAAAAATCATATTTAAGCTAAAATTGATGAGTGAAACATTAATTATTCTTTAACCACCTTATTTTTTGGATCAAAATTTCTTTGAAAGCCAACTTGTATTGTGGAGTTGAGAGAGTATACCATTGAATCCAGAATTTTTTTTAATTTTATCTATATTAAATCAGATTTTAAATGAGAGAGAAAATATAAAAATCTAAATCTAAGCATTAATTGCGGAGATAAAATTAACAAATTACTTTCCAAACGACTTATACCGTGGACCAATAAGCTTATTGGAAGTGATAACGAGATATAGTAAATAATGTCAGCACATGCATTAATTTAAACAAAAGCCCCTTGATTTAGGCAGCCGTTGTCTGTTACGTTCAAAAGACAGCTAGGCCAACAAATCTAATATATATGATCAATCCACAATTACACAAAATGCCAATACCAATCCAAACTTACCACCGCTAATGGGTTTGTTTGAAACAACGTTTTTAAAAGTCAAACGCACATTCAACAATATTTTTTTAAAATGAGATAATCTCCTCCACATATTTACTTCAACTTACATAAAAGTACTTCTCTACCGCGTTCCCAAACGGATTTATCATGTGTATCCAAATCCCACACAATTACACACAGTACCATTTGAATTCAATGCCAATAAAATTTTAATCAATAAACTCTCCCGCCATTATTGACACAGTCAATAGCCCATGTATTAATTATATATAGTACGCTCATATTTAAGAGACAAAAGTGATTTCTATTCGTTCACGAACATAACAGTACAATCATTCAATCGATGTTTGCTAATCAACCTAACAATAATATTAATTGATTGGGGCATTGATCATGATCCAGTGGAGTTCAAATTGGACACGCAAGGAAGAGTCAAGTAAATGATAATTAATGGGCTTGTTTGTTGAAGCGTGTGAAAAAGTCAAACACACGTTCAACAATATTTTTTCTCAAAACGAAATAATTTTTTTCACATATTTACTTCGACTTACGTAAAAGTAATTTTCTACGGTATTCACAAACGGGTACAACAAAGACTTTAAAAACGTGCAGGTCAAATAAAGGAAAAGTCAAACTGAACTTCAGTGCATAGCTTTTTGCATGACGATAATGGTCCCGTTGACTGTGTTTACGGGGAGTCCAAACACACATTTAACAGTGTTTTTTCATAAAATAAGATAATATCCTTTACATATTTACCTCGTTTTACGTAAAAGTATTTTTCTACCGTGTTTCTAAATAGGCCCAATAAATGAGATCAAGAAATAATTCATGTTGACAGTTTAAACAAGAGTAAAATTACTAAAAATTAAAATTTTAACCATAATGTGCTTGTAAATTACTGGAACAGAACACCCTCCAACATGAATTTTGTCATCGTAGTATCACGGCTCAAGTCCAGTCCACATCTCTTTTAAGTTTTAATTAATCACGTATTCCCCAATTCTAAAATATGCGACGTTTGAAAATTCAAAAATAATATTACCATAAAACTTCATATAAAAGTTGGTTGATTTTTCTGATGAAATTAAAAAATTAAATAAATTATTTTAGTCATGTAACATATATTTTAAAATACCTATATGCATTATTATTAGCTTTTATATCAATTTATAAGTTAGACAAATTAATTTAAAGAAAAATAATAAATATATCAATTAATTAACTTCCTTAGTTTCTAAAAAAAAGTCAATTAGCAGTTAGATCAACAGATAAATATGGATGAGAAGCAAAACTAACCGAGAGACTCATATTACGAAACGACAATCATTGTCACCAAATGCTTGGCTTCATGAATTCTCCAAAACTCTTTCTTCTTCTTTGCCTTGTGATCCTTTTATTCAAAGGACAAACTGCCTACCCTTGTTCGGGTACAACATATGCCCAGAACAGCACATACAAGACCAATCTCAATCGCTTACTTTCTTCCCTTTCCTCCAACGCCGATCAAAGTGACGGAGTTTACAACACCACCGTGGGCGTCGACTACAATGCCACCGTCTACGGCCGCCTCCAGTGTCTCGGAGATGCCACCGTCCAGACTTGTCAGAAATGCGTTTCCGACGGAATTAAAGATCTCCTTCAGCAGTGCCCAAATAATACAGGAGCCGTCGGTTGGTACGACAATTGCTGGTTACGTTTCTCCGATGAGTATTTCTTCTCCATAATGGAAGAAGACCCCAGGAGAATTCTTTTTAACATCGGCAACGCTACAGACATACCTAGCTTTATGAAGCTGTTGGGTGAAACCTTGAGACTGGTGGTGAAAGAGGCGTCACAAGGCGGAAGCAAGAAATCTGCGACCAAAACAGTAGACTATAATGTTTTCCAGACTCTATATACTATGGCGCAGTGCACATCGGATATATCTGAGGATGATTGTCTCAACTGTCTCCGTAACAGTATTGGAAATTTGCCTAGTTGCTGTAATGGCCATATAGGGGTAAGAATCTACAAACCCAGTTGCTTTTTAAGGTATGAAACGTTCGCCTTTTACCACGAAGCGCCTCCTCCTCCAGCTCCTTCGCCGGAATTCACTCCCAAAGGTCTGTGACTATCCCTTCCACATTAAAAAAAAACATATATACTTCTCTAATATACGTAATTGATTCCAAGTTCAATTATAACATGTATTTATTTTAAGATATGAAAAATCAATCCGGTTTTGCATGTCCGACTAGCGATCGAATTGGTGATTCAATTCTTTGGGTGATCCAATCAAAAATTTTGAAGTGCTCAACTAGATTGCAATATATCTTTTTTTTCGATACAGCAATATATCTATTCTTTCATTTCATTACTGAGCCTCAAATTACACTGTTTTGAGTTAAAGAAGTACTTGTTATATTTATGCTTTATTGAACTCTTTTTATTAAATTATGTGGGGTTTATGCATGAATTTTTCATTTACTTTTGAATTAATTCCTTTTTAATTAAGTATTATTCTTGTCATAATTATATATTAACAATTTTGTATATTTTAATTAAATTATATTATTCACAAGTTATATCATTTCATTAATTATATCTTACACGCTTCCTTTTCCTCCCCCATTCTCGTTTTCATTTACTTTTTCTACCAATTTTAAAAACTTAAATAGATTTTAAATATATTTACCTTATTTAATCAATTTTAATAAAACAAATTACCTTCTTTAATCAATTTTAACAAAACAAATTATCTATCTCATTCTGTTATTTGTATTTTATATTATCAGAGAAAGAATTTTATTCAAATAAAAGGAAAAGCAGGATTTCAGCTGGTATAATTATCGCCATAGTTGTTCCAACAGCGATATTCATATTGCTAGTCTCGCTTTGCTTCTTGTGGTTAAAAAGGAGAGGAAGGAAATACACGTCAGTTCCTGAACAAACTGGTATGATATATATCACCTCTCATGTTTAATTTGGTACACATGAAATTTTAACTCTACATGTATGGAAGTTATTTGCTGGTTGAATAATAGCATAATCCCTACAATTTTTTTATTTTTTATTTTGGTTATGCAGTTGATATTTCAAGTGTAGAGTCCCTACAATTTGATTTGGATGCCATCAAATCAGCCACAAATGACTTCTCTCCTGACAATAAACTTGGTCAGGGAGGATTTGGTGAAGTGTACAAGGTATATTATAAATCTATTTCACATAAAAAAATAAGATCACTGTACTCAAACTCATAAAATTAAATGCATTTTGATTACATTGGTTATTCCTTATGAAGGGTATCCTACCCGGTGGACAAGAGTTAGCCGTAAAAAGACTATCAAGCAGTTCAAACCAAGGAGTAGGGGAATTTAAGAATGAAATTGTTACGATGACAAAACTTCGACACAGAAATCTTGTAAGGCTACTTGGATTTTGCTTCGATGAAGGAGAAAAGATACTCATATATGAATTCTTGCCCAACAAAAGCTTGGATAAATTTTTGTTCGGTAGGTTTTGCAAAAATTACTTTTTGCATTTAGTTACACACATGTCTTACTCATTAATCATATAAATTTTATTATTAGTTGGTTCGCATTTGGCTCGGTACGTATGTGAATAAAACTTTTTTTATCTTATTATTTAAATTTGCTTCTTATTGGCCATACAGGTCTTGAAAACAAAGGGAAGTTGAATTGGTCAAAACGTTATAAGATTATTGAAGGCATTGCGAGGGGGTTGCTTTATCTTCATGAAGATTCCCAATTGAAAATCATACATCGTGATCTAAAAGCTGGTAATGTGTTATTGGATGAAGATTTAAATTCAAAAATCGCTGATTTTGGTATGGCTAAAATTTTTGGAGTTAATCAATCAGAAGCAAATACAAGCAAAATTGTTGGTACCTTGTAAGTTAATTATTTTCATGCCAGTTATTTTGCATCATAATTTATAATGAATTAGATAAATGAGAGTACTTATCATGCAACATGTGCGTTTTCCATAGTGGATACATGGCTCCAGAATATGCAATGAATGGTCATGTTTCAATCAAATCTGATATATATAGTTTTGGTGTCTTGATGCTGGAGATTATTAGTGGTCAAAAAAATACATCTTTCCATGTACCAGGTTATGCTGATGACCTACTAGGCTATGTAAGTATATTATTACCAAAAGTAAATAGTCTATGATGGTAGGCAGAGAGAGCAAAATGTTAACGAATTAATTATATGTGATTG
This sequence comes from Vachellia pachyceras, assembly GCA_025593235.1. NCBI lineage: Eukaryota > Viridiplantae > Streptophyta > Magnoliopsida > Fabales > Fabaceae > Vachellia > Vachellia pachyceras. The sequence continues at coordinate 10,275 of JANTPZ010008980.1, forward strand.
GAATTGCAGGCGTGGAGGCTGTGGAGGGAAGGGAAGCCATTGGAATTGCTGGATTCTAGTTTAAGAGATTCTTGTTCAAGAAATGAAGTTATTAAGTGCATTCACATAAGCTTGTTGTGTATTCAGGAGAATCCAGCTCTAAGACCAACAATACAATCCATTATGGTGATGCTAAGTAGCCACTCCGTGACATTATCAGATCCTCAAGAGCCGCCACTTTTTATTGGTCACGATAAAACCGATTCAAACAATGAAGCAAGTTTTGAGAAGGGCTCGGATCAATCTACAAGCAAGCCTATGCAACGTTCTGTGGATGAAGATCCGATTACTGACTTGCAGCCTCGCTAATAATATCCTTGTTTACTTATATACTCAACTCGGTATTGTTATGTCAATTATTGATTAAGATTGAAACTAAACTAGACAAGTTATTATGAAAAAAATTTAGTGGAAATAGGTGTAGTATGGAAGACAAGTTATTTACATATTTTACCGAGTGGAAGATAATATATGAAAGTTTTATCATACATATTTTCGCTCAGTAATCAATAATGTTTCTGTTACCAATTGTAACAAGGGTTATGACATAAAAATACTCATAAACTATTATCAAAAGTGTGTTCAGCACCATATGTTTTTGGAATGTGCAAAAATACTAATCAACATTTAAAATGAGTGTGAAAATGTCAGAACCATTAAATCTAACTAAATAATGAGGCTCGTGCTATTTTTATATACGCATATTTAATAATACTTATTAGGTTCTCTTTAACTGTTATAATATTTTGCTTCCATTTTAAATATTTATAAGTATTTTTTGCACATAAAAAAATATATGATTCTAGACATACTTTGGATGAAAGTTTATGTTTAACACCTTAGCCTTGCAGCAGCAGTTGTAGGTATAGTAGTAGTAATAATCGAGAAAAAAATCATTTGGTCGAAGTTACAAGTAGATCTTAGTTAAAATCGAATTCAATAATTGAAGAGGGAGAAGAACATGGGAAAATGATCAAGTTATCGTTGTTAAGTAAGTGATCAAGTTGTCATTTTTAACTGTTAAGTGCTTCAAGTGAAAGTTGGCAAAAAGAAGGGAAAGAAGGGTGCTTTAATTAGATAATAACGAAGACCCAAAAAGTGGGTCTTCACTCTTCGTTGTCGTACTGTATGGGGCTTAAAATGTCAGGCGTGCTGCATGGAACCCCTGGAAGTTCATGGTACGTACGAGAATAATCAATGCTGTCTGGTTTGTGTGTATGCAAGTTCTTTGAACAAAAAAATAGGCAAGGTAATTGATTTAGTTTTTTACAGGTTATGTAATTTATTTAGTTTCGTGCTGTTTAACCGCTACAAATATATGTACTAGCGGTTTATAAAACAGCTGCAAAATACAGCGTGGCAACAGGTTTAGCAGCAGTTTTATATAACAGCGGCGCACATAGTATAAAACGCTAATACATTTGTAGCATTTGTGATAAACTGTGTCAAAATAAACAAGAACGAGGGGACGACTTGTGAACATTTGTAGCGGACATAAAACTGCTACTAAATTAGTGGAACGCGGCTGTTGGAGCTTGATGTTTGCAGTAGTTAAGGATCCGCAACTAAAATTAAAATGCCAATTCTCACCTTTTTATGAGGAGTGGATAATTTTCTCTCCAGAAATTTATAGTGGTTTTCAAACCACTACTATATTAAAACCCAAATTCCTGCCATTTTTTTTAGGAGTGGACAATTTTTCCTCCAGAACTGATTATGAAAATTCAAAAAGCTTGCCTTCAAAATGCAAAATTTTGAAGCAGTTGCAAAACCGCTAGTAAATAT
>JANTPZ010008982.1:0-11581 GCA_025593235.1 Vachellia pachyceras
GTAATGTTTTTGACAAATAACAAAACCAAAAGAAACGATTACATACAATTAACATTAAGCAACAAAAAGATGACCACAAATATCCAAAGGTACCAACTGCAACCAAAACTAGTATGATCATAAGTACAGAATCATTTCATTCACATGATAAGACAAATAAGAAAGATAGATCAGTCGGAATGATCAATATGTATGATATGCACAATATCATTGCTAGTTATTACATATATATGGATTGCAAATTGAATCCAGAGAAGCACTTACCTTATACCAACAACTTGTTTAAAATCATCTTCAAGGGCCCGTATAATGTATTTATGGAAGTTAAACTTGGGATTTGACTTGCAGTGAGTCTAAAACAGAGAAACATACAAAAGGAATGATCTTGGTATCCCTACTTGGAGGCTGCTTGCATATAGCTAGATAAGCTTTAGCACAGAGAAACACAAAAAAAAAGGTTCAGCGGAACTTGAAAAAATAAATCCAAACATAAAGAAACAATTATTTCAAAAACTCATGAAAAGTATTTCACAAAGATGACCAACAGTTTGCAACCAAGAGGATCAAGAGAAGCCCAATAAATAGCCACCTCGATTCAATGACCACAACAGTTGGAATAACATATGTATTACCACCCAAAGCAAACCAAAACCCACGAATAAACATTTGCTTTACCCATTCAAACAAGAAGAAACAAGCGATAGAATAAAAAAAATTACCAATGCGATCACTTCAAGGCAAGCAGAGCAACACTTCACGGCGAGATGAATCGATGGCTTCAACATTAGAGGCGGGTCCGCGATTTTCAAAATCGACGGCTTCAGGCGAGTAGAGCGCTGCTTCAGGCGAACAGAGCGATGGTGACTGCTTTAAGCGAACAGAGTGACGGCAACGGCTTCAGGCGAGCAGGGCGACAGCTTCATGCGAGCAGAGGAGGGTCGGCGCTTTTCAAACCAATGGAGCGAACATTATGCTTCCTTTTTTTTTCCAACGAACATTATGCTTCCAACCTCACATTTCACAACCAATGATTAAGGGCAATCTGGTCTTTTACAAACTCCAATTAACTATTAAAAGGTCCCATAGGACATGACAGTAATTATTTATTTCCTTGGGACCATTTACTGGTTTTTTTGCTTCCTTGGGACCCATGAATGATTTTCCCTTTTTTTAAACATCTCGAAGTTATACTCACATTATTTTAAAGTATTTGTATTTACCATTTTTTAATTTAATTTATTTGACTTATAAACTAATATATAATATTAATGTACACATAAGTATTACTTAGCTTATAAATATATCAATTAATTAATTCCATTGATCTCTTTTAAAAAAGTTAATTAGCTTTTATATTAAGAACCACAATCAATATGCTTATGTAAATCTAAATCCTATTTATATTCCTTAATATAAGAGTTAGCTTTTGGCAAAAAAAAATCATATAAGAGTTAGCTAACTGATTTGAAAATATTAATAAAATTAGTTATTTATATGGTATTAATTAAAAATAGCCTTGTGTGTTTTAGATCTACCTCTTAAATGAACCCCTTAACATGTCAATTGATAGTGAAATGCTTGTATGCACTGAATGTACCATGTCATTTATGAACTCTCCAATTAAAATACTCCAATAGTCTTCCCATCGTGCCCACATATCTTCTAAAATTTCCTATGTCCTATTTTTTCCCTCAATTTTTTAGGTAAAGTAAGACCCTTATAGATTGATTTATGGAAAATCTTGCCATATACAGGTTGAAATTGAGTATATAGCATAATGGGTAGTTAAAAGTTGCAACATAGATTTTGAAGCTGCCGCAAAGGAGAGGAAACTTCAAATGCAAAAGCTAGAAGAATTAAGACTTGAAGCATATGAAAACTTCTCAATTTATATGGAGAAAACTAAGTTTATACATGGTAAATGGATTTTAAGGAAACATTTGTGTTAGTGAGGAGTGCTATTATTTTTTGTCAGATTCAACTTTAAAAGAGGAAAATTTTAGACTAAAGGATTTCGGGCGTACCTGTAGATTGATTGAGTATATGCTTCCACAGATACCTACATGTGTTGATGATCACAAGTTTGGATCCAAAACGTTTCTCACAGCAAATGCTGTAATATCCTTATATTCTTCTGAGAGGAATTGGAGGCTAAGCCGGTAATTATGTGATGATTAATGTCCATAGATATGGAAATATAGAAAGGAAAATGCCTTTAGACAAGAAAGATCATGATTGACTAAGTCCCTAGTCTTAAGGATTTTAAGTAAGAATGACCTAAGGGTAAAATGGTCATTTGGTTAAAAAGGCCTACAGCATAAAATGTCATCAAATAATAAGGACATTTTGGTGATTTGGTCAAAAGTAAACAAAAAGTCAAAGTTGACAAAAAATGTCAAAGTCAACCAAGGGCAAGGTTGGGATTAAGAAATAGTAGAAAAGTGATGGAATTTTGGAAATTATGGCAAAAATAGAAAAGGTGGTGGCATTTTTGTAAATAAGTGGTAAATAAAGGATTTCGGAATTAAGGACGACCAAGAAATAATTATTTGAGGTAACAGGAGTCCTCAATGCCGGAGACCCAAACTGAGAAAAGTTTAGTTGGGTCATAAAGTAATTAATAAAATTATTACCTGGTATTCTGTGCGGGCAGTTTAGTTGTACGGAGAACAACATTGCCCGAAAAGCCCACAAAAGTATTTTCTTAGAAAATTAATTACAGAAAATTTGGGAAGAATTTTGAGGAACGGAAAAGAGCTTGAGAATCAGGGAAAAATATAAAATTTTTCCATGTCCTTAAGTCAAATTGGCTGGCGGAAGCCCGTTTTACGGTGTTGCATGCAAATCGAGGAATCCTAAGGAATGAGGCCTAGGGAATGGACTAGAACATGATACCACCTAGGCAATGAGGCCTAGGGAATGGCGCCACGTGAGAGATAAAGTCCCTGGAATAAAAAGGTAGTTACTCTCATAAAGGTTACTTTACGGAAATGCGTGCTACTGGATCATGTAACTGGACCGGGCAAAGGCCCAAACAGCAAGTCAGACGCCTAGGGGGTCTGAAAAGTCACTTTTTCAGCAAGGAATGAGACAAGGACAAGTGGCACAATGTGGATCAAGTATTTCACTATTTGATCATCAAGTTTCTCTCACAACCACATTATTTCAAGAGCAAATTAAAATAGGCAAAACCTCTCCCTCTCCCTCATTTTCACGCTATCTCCCTCTCTCTTGGTCTGAAAATTTTCTCTCCCTTCTCTCTAGAAAACGTCACCTCCCAAGAAGAAGATCAAAGCTTCCATAACACAAGGTAAAGTGTTCTTGCAACCAAATCCCCCCTCTTTTCTTGAGTCTTGCAACTACTACCACCTTCTCTTGAGTTGTTCCTTGAATGAGCCTCCCTTTTTGAGGATAAATTCTAGGACTTCAAGAGTTGAAAATGGAAAAGAGAAGGTTTTAAAAGTGGTAAGTGATTGTAAGCTCTTCCTTAAGGGTTAAAAGTAGGTTGTTGGTTGTTGTTGGTTGATTTAAGTTGTTGTAGAAATTATGGAAAGCTCAAGTTTGTAGGGAAGTGCTGCCCAAATTTTGATTGATCTAAGAGGAGATGTTTTTGAGTTAATCAAAGTTAAGAAAAAGGGTTTTGGAAGTAAGAGAATATAAGGTTACATGAAGAAAGTTGAAAAAAAAAACCATTTCCCCTTTTTTCTTTCTTCTTCTCAGCCAAAGCAAGAAAAATGGAAGGAATGAGTTTTTTAGTATTTTGATTATTCCAATGGCTTTAAAATGATGTTTTGTGTAGGTTAAAGCTAAGAAATGGATTTTAAAAGTTTAAGGAACCATAAAAACCAAGACTTGAACTTGTAGGACTCTTGAATAAAAACCTACAAGGAGTTCATGCGTTTTTACAAGTTTTATGGCAACTTGTTGGTTGTGTATTTACATGAGTATTATACCATGATTATTAGGGATTTGAGACCTCCAAAAGCATATTGGAAAGGTTATTTAAGAGAGCCATAAAGTGAAAAAGGAAAAGCTAAGATCTTGAGGTAGCAAAACTACTAATCTTCTTTTATGTTTATGAAAATGGGTTGTAAATGTTACATGAACTTTTATGATGATTAAAGTGCATGACTTGTGTATAAAATGTGAATTTTGTGCTATAGCCATATGCATGCTAAAGTGAAGTTTGATGTATCACATGTTCATGTAATTATACACATGCCTTAAAGTTATGTATGCACGTTCACAATGTTTTGATTATGTGGTTTTGCTATTGGGATTCCCAAATCTCATTCCCCACCAACTAACCATATAGGTGGAATCTCAAGCAAGGGTAAAGAATTGGTTAATGATGCTTGAAGATGATGCCTTTGCTTGCTTGATTTTGTGTAAATATATGAGATGATACTCTCTATTGGAAGTTGCTATGTTTGTAACTTAAACCTCTACAAGAAGAATCATGTGAATGGTTAATGAAACATGCATGAAAATGGACTAAAATTAACAAGGTATGGTAAGGAATAACCATGCATGTTCAAGTTGGATTAATGAACCAAAAAGAGGTTTTGGTGAATTTTAAGAAAAATGGATTTCAAGGTTAAAGGGTTCCAAAAGCCCTGAAAAATGAATCTGTCTTACATGGGAATTAAAAATAGCAAACGAGCTCCAAATAAAATGAAAATTTCCATCAGAAACTACACATCCCAATCTTTAAAATGATATAAAGTTTGTAAAATTTGGATGTTTATTTTGAGAGATATGATTTTCTAAAGTTTAAGGTAAAAACTGGAAAACTGGAGCTTTACCATTCAGACAGTATATAGTTTTTGAATAAACTGATTTAAATGGGCACGTTTCCGGGCCAATGAGTATTTTTACCCTATATATCACTTAATAATATAAATTTAGAAGTTGGAACCACTCAATTTTTATTTTTCTAGAATTAATTATGATTTTTCAAAGTTGTGTCAGAAATCTAGAAAATGGCATGTGAACAGTAACCAACGTTATCTAATGTTTTTGAAAATTTCAAGTTCACATAAAAAGCCTATTTTAAGTTATCCAAGACCCAAGAGTGGTTCAAAAAGTGATCTAATATAAGAAAATAGGGGGAAATAGGAGGTGTTACAAATGCACAATTTAGAGAGAAGAGAGATTTCACAGAAGGAGGGTAGAGCGTTTTCTCTTTCGTCTGTTTTCTCTATATGTGGAATCCCTTAATAATAAAAAAATATGCAATTACCCAATGCAACTGCTCACAACTGTTCCTATGTTAATTGCATTTTAAATTCAAACTTTTAGGGAAAATTACAACTTTCTTCTCACATATTTGCTCATTAATGATTTTGCCCCCAAAATGGGTTTTGGGCTTATTCACTAAGGGTGGCCCATATTCCAACATTTTCTACTCACACTTGGTTGATTAAGAATTGTGGACCTCGTCCTTCTCTCTTCTTTCTTTCATACTAGGTGCTTTGTCGTGATCACATGGGCATGACGTCTTTAGATGTTTGTACTAAGAATCTCTTTTACAAGACCATCACAAGACATCTTTCTTTATGTAGATTGAATTTAATATGATGCCTCATATGTCCTAGATTTGACCAACAATACATTTTCACTTGATGAATCTGGAAGCCTATGAAAACTCTTCAATTTACATAGAGAAAACCAAGTTTATACATGATAAATGGATTTTAAGGAAACATTTGTGTTAGAAAGGAGTGCTATTATTTTTTATCATGTTCAAGTTTTAAAGAGGAAAATTTTAGACTTAAGGATTTACGGCGTACCTGCAGATTGATTGAGTAGATACTTTCACAGATACCTACACGTGTTGATGATCACAAGTTTGGATCCAAAATGTTTCTCACAGCAACCCACGAGCGCCGGAGTGCAGTGGTCAGTGCGGCTGACACTCCCTCAGAGGTCGAGAGTTTGATCCCTAGGAACAACCCTTGGGGGTAGAGGTACCCACTCTTGGTGCAAAGCACCTTAAAGGGTTGTGCCACGTGTATTCCTCGCTCTGGATTAGTCGTTTGTCCCAGGTTACCTTGTCTAGTTGAAAGAAGGCCAGGGACTCAGGAAAAGACGTCGGATACCGGGAGGTTCCGAGTGTGGGCCAAATGGCCCACTTTCTTGTTGTTCGCAAAAAAATGTTTCTCACAGCAAATGCACAACTTAGAGAGAAGAGAGATTTCACATAAGGAGGGGAGATTGTTTTCTTTTCTGTCTATTTTCTCCATACATGGGACCTTTAATAATAAGAAAATATGTAACTGCTCAATGCAACTACTCACAATTGTTCCCACGTTAATTGCATTTCAAATTCAAACTTTTAGGGAAAATTACAACTTTGTTCCCACATATTTGCTCATTAATGTTTTTGCCCCCAAAATGGGTTTTGGGCATAATGCACTAAGGGTGGCTCATATTCCAATATCTCCCACTCACACTTGATTGATTAGGAATTGTGAACCTCATCCTTCTCTCTTCTTTCTTTCATACTAGGCGCTTTGCCATGACCGCATGAGCATGACGTCTTTAGATGTTTGTATTAGGAATCTCTTTTACAAGACCAGCACAAGACATCTTTCTTTATTAGATTGAATTTAGTATTATGCCTCATATGTCCTAGATTTAACAAAAAATACACTTACATTTGACGAATCTAATCCCTCTCAAGTCCGTATAAGACTTAAATCATCTTTCTCATATGCATGGTATCCACACTTATGAAATCACAAAATTGATATCACAAGGGACATGTCACAAACATCAGCATAGTTGTGCAATTTTCAGGTAATCATTCTTTCACCCATATATCATTTTAACTTACATAAACCACTTTCCTAACATAGTACCTTGTATCGCATCCATCATAATAACAGGATATACGTTAAGGTAGCAGTCATACAAGATACTTCCATGATAATGTCAAAGTCAAAGGATATAAATAGAAATATCAATTTCTTGGGATTCACACAACAATGAAGCATGTATTCATTCACTTGCTTCCCTTTTACAGTTATATATAACATGTGGTATGAATCACATGCTACGGTTTTTCTATTATCTATACGAGTGTACATCTTTTTTTAAACATTCTATCAACACCGTATAGATTTTTAGTCTAGATGTTCCTAATATCTAAACCCAAATTCTTCTTCCTCTCAAATCTTATGTGACGTCAGTATTAAATAATTTATTGTCTGGTAATAGGCATTATGTGAGCGGGTCCCCATGATTCAATCCATGTTTCATATGTATATACATTGGATCTCATCTCGACATGCTACACTATGGCTGATGCGACATACTTGTATTTCTTCTCTACCATATCAGCATTTCTACTGCTTTACTGATGAATACAAGTGTCTCATCTTTGCATACTACTCCTGAGTATCAAAGGTGGTAGTTCGTGTGAGAGAGCATACCTAACTCACCTGTACGACATACTAGACATTGTATACTTTAATCATAAATTCAATACATAGTGTCTACAATTTTACATTTTGTGCAAACCAATAGCCCTTACATGCTTTTCAAACATTTCTTTGGCTATTGGTTTAGTCAGGGGATCTGTGACCATTCTCTTTGAGCTATTCCTTTGTATTTTAACTGCAAGTATCTATTCTGCTTCTCCCATATCAGCATTCCTACTGCCTTACTGGTGAATACAAGTGTCTCATCTTCACATATTTACTAGTACCTTTTCTCGATCATTTCGCTCAAGGCAGTTCCTCGCAAAGTGACCCATCTTCTAGCAGGCATATCATTTGAACTTATTCAAGTCAACTTTCTTCTTGCCGCCTTTATTTCCCTTCTTCTTGAATTGCTTTCTTCCCTTTTTAAACCTTGGGGCATCCTTCCTGCCTTTTCCATGAAATTTCTTGCCCTTCTTAAAGTTGGGCTTGGCATTATAAGGGCTTGCATTCTCGGTATAATAAGCATGCTAGAAATCTTATATGCCTCCAGGCGTTCATCCTCAAGCTCATGATGTTTCACAACATCATCAAAAGTGGTGATGTTATCATTATGGGTTAAGTTCACTTTCATATGTTCCCAACTATGGGGAGTGATTTGATTACAGCATGTACTTGCTACTCATCAGTCAATGTATGTCTAACTTCTTGGAGATCTCTTATCATGTTCGACATGTCTCGAAGATGCTTCTTCATGGGTGTATTATCCCGAAGCTTATGCGTGTCAAACTTGATTGTCAGTCTCTTAAGTTTGGCGGTTGACGTTCCACCAAACTTATTTATGAGGGCCACCAACGTGGCATGTGCAGTTGGATGTTTTTCATATTGACACATTAGGTTTCCATTGTGATCAGTAGAGTGACTCTTGCAACGCTATTCTTCTTTTTCCATTCCTAGTATAACTCCAAGTTCCTCCTATGTTGGGCTATAGTCCCAGCTTTAGATTCCACCAAAATGGTGGTCAGTGGCTCAAGGGACTCATGTTCGTCCAATATGTACTATACCTTGTGGTGTCAGATATCCCAGTTGTCACCATTCAGCTTGCCCCTTTATTCAACTCGGCAATTATGTTTTTTGTTGTCATTTCCAAGTCTGAGGTGACAAGGTTTTTATCAACAAATATTTTCTTATAGAGCTATGTTTTTAGCAATTATGTAGCACAACATAATATACAATATCTTATACTCATATTATTCTTGACAAGAAGATAATTTCATCATTAGATATGTGATAAGGAAAATGCGTTTGTACCTCACATCACACAAACACTAGTAACTACATCCCAATCTAGGTTTTGAGAAAAAGATGGTTAAGTTCTTCATAGATAAGTGATAAAGAAAAATAGGAAAAGGAAAAAATAGGAAAGAGGAAAAATAGAAAAGAAAAAACCTAGGTTTTGAGAAAACCTAGGTTTCACAAAGTGAAGGCAAACAAACCCTTAATTTCCTTCTAAATTTTGTGAGTTAAATTGTTAATTAAATACCTAAAGATGGTTAAGTTTTTCATAGATTAATTTTGAGGTTATGCCACTATTTGTATAATCTTAAGTAATAAATTTAACTTTTAAAGAATAAGATATCATATGTCTAGTAAAAAAATAGAAAAGACGATGCTATGGGCCTATTTGAGGGGGAAAAAAGAAATGCTATATTTATTTTACCTTCAATACATTCATAAAGTGAATAATGACAAATTTTAGAAAAATAAAAAAAAATGCTATATTCATTCTATCTTCGACAAATTCATTCAATTGGTGTGTTTGTGAATCCATTCGGAGAAAGAAGTTTAGGGATTTCGAGAAAAATTCATGGAATCCAATAAGAATTTGCGGAATTCGAGATGATTTTTATGGATTTCGAAATAGTTTTTTACGGATTTCAAAATAGTTTTGTCTTGGTTTACGTGCACCGTTGGGAAGAAGTTCTTTTCAAACAAGCACAAGAACTCCTTTCTCAGAATCCGTAAACTTCTCAATCCTTACATATTTCTAAACACACCCAAAATGTATTGAGGAGCTTCCCGTTCACAAATCACAGTATTTAATAAAACATCGTCATCATCATCATACCGTGTTTAAGAAGCTTTTATTAGGACACTTTTCTTGATAGTGAACAATACTATCAATACCTTAAGGGAACAATTTTTTTTTTACCTTTCCTCAAATCAATTTCATTGAAGACATCATATGTGCTTATTTTTTCAATGACTACATACTGCATATGTCTATCCTGCAGCACTACTTCAATATTAGGGTTAAAAAGAAATTGCCACAATTTACTTCTTAATATCATTGGACGTTTACTAAAAGTTGACTAATATCATCAAGGTGGTATCTTAGTTAAAAATTTAGGTCATGAAATCACCAATTTTTTGAAAAATGACAGAAGAACTACCTAGAGTTTACCTTCAATTTTTCTTTTTAACTATAACAGGTGCTTTGATCTTTTAACATCATTAAAAAAATCCTTAATAACGTCTCTCAACCTTATTATGGATTTGTTAAAACCAAAGGCTTGAGTATGAATTGTCATACTACAAATGGATTTAATTGGGTGTTTAACCTATTACATAAGTGCCTATTTAGACACTAGGTGAATTATACAAATATTTAATGTTCAATAAATTTGATTTATACATCCATAAAATTGATTATACATAGTGTATTTCCTGATTATGTAATCATGATAATCTCTTACAAGTGTTAATTAATAAGTTTATATCTCAAGCACATAATAATACTAATTACTATTATATATTAAAGAATGTTGAAAAGCCTCTTTAATAAAGCTATGTAATATTTTGAGCGATAAACAAGCTATGTAATGAAATTATTTATTTTTTTGCCTGAAAAATGAAATTATTTGCTAACACATCTAATAAACAGCTATTTTAATACTTGAGAGAATAACCTTCTCATTTAAGTATTGGGATATTTGACTTTCCGCACAAAAATTTTTCCATTATATATTGGCTTTTGGTGGAGAGCCATAGTTATCTTCAAAATTTGAACATAAATCAAAGATTTGTTCTTCAAAACAGCCCGTAGTTATGGTAGAACATAACTTAGAGCATTCCTAGTAGTTTTGAGGAACAATGTTTAAAAGTTATATATATATATATATATATTAAAAGGGTTAATACAATGTTTGACACTTATAATTGTTCATCATTTTTTATCCTTATGGTTTCAAACCCCTGAGTTTTGATTCTTAAGTGTTGTTACATCTAAATCGTTAATTCATATATTTTAATAAAAACCTTTGTTATTTTCCTCTTGTTTGTTTATCAAAGCAATGAAAAATCATAGTCAATATAAAATCCTTTTAAAATACCTCGTAAATCATAAATCACGTAGAAAAAGTAGTTTCCAACATTAAGTCATATCAAACATTGTATTAATTCTCTTTAAAATATCATTGATTTTGCTTCTACGAAGTTTAGTCCTTAAATTTAATTCCTCCAAGCAAACTTTTGGGGAAAGATGTATAAAGCCCAATAACTTTATTAATAGTGCACTGTTCTGTCTTCATTTACCACCTCACCATTTTTGTTTTAATAGATGCCACTTATCTCGGAAGCTTGTCTTGTGATGGATGTGTCCTGCTCCTGCAATAGTGCGCCCAAAGATTAAAAAAAGCTTGAAAATAATCAAGCGGCATGATGAACATGAGCATTTCAAAGAGACCCTGAGATCCAAAAAGGAAAAATGGAAGAGTAAAGCTATATAGTTTACAGTTACATGATACACAAGGAAACTTGCTTCCATCTCCATTACATGATACACAAGGAAACTTGCTTCCATCTCCATACACAAAGAAGCTGTTTTACGGATGACTTGGTAACAAATGAGAGTGGCAATTGAAAGAAACCCATGGAATGACTTTCATTCACTAGGAGAAGAGATTTTCTTGTGCTTTCCATGTCTTTCCTTCACTTTCTCAACCCTAACATTTCCATTATTCTGGTTGCTCACTGATCCCTCTTGGGCACTGCACATCTGAGACTTCAGCTTGAACCCCAGCTTCTTAGACACGGTTCCCCATGTGCTTGATCCCTTCGACCGACCTAGTTTCTCGATCTCCAGCCTCATGTTAGAA
>JANTPZ010008983.1:0-10072 GCA_025593235.1 Vachellia pachyceras
TGATAAACACCATAGCGAATATGTCATTTTCGTTGTATATGTGAGATAGAGCTGCAGATTTTCTGAGTGGGCCTCTGATATTTTATCAAAATCTAGGAATCGAATCAATAATTTGAAAACAAATTCAGGAAGTAAAAGTTATATTTTTCTTTTATGTACACACACATAAGGGAGTTGAGGATAACTGAATATCTTTAAAAGTAAAAACCCAATAATATAATGAAAAATGCTGCTAAAAATTAATTTAGTGCATAATCATATCAAAAAAGTATTAAAATTTTGATTATCCGACTGCATCTTTTTTATAACGATTACGTTCAGATTTCCGAGAGATATCTATTATCTGAAGAGAAATAACAATATTTAAATTCAATTTTTTTACCATTATAATATTTAACATAAGAGCTATTAAGCTTTTCTCAAATAAATTATTTTGAAGTATTCATTACGTATATTTTTCTAAAAATAATTAAATTAATTTATAAATTGATATATTATTAAATGATAGACATAAAAATAATTTTTTATTTATAATAAATACTTTGAAATAATTGATTTAACTTTCTAAACATTTTTAAAAAAAGTCAATCAGAGAGATAGAGATATTAAGATATTACCTTCAGTAGGTTGACATTTTTAGAGGGATTAATATAGCTAAACAAAATATTTTTAATTATATATTTTAAAATATTTACATGTATCGTTAGATTAAATATCAATTTATAAATTAAATAAATTATTTTTAAATAAAAATAATAAATATATCATTTTACTGTTTCCCTTCTCGAATCCCAGGAAAAATCATCTCTGGTTTATATGGAGTAAGCTAGTAAGTACAGAGAAGCTTGACTTTTCGTGAATATAGGATGACGTGGCAATAACAGTATCTGGGCACCGTATAAGGAACAAAACAAGATCTAGTAGCAGTTGTCGGGTCTGGTGTCACCGTTTCTCGCCCCAGGCTCCTCAGAGCATCATTGAAGAAGAACAAGAGAGCATTACACATAGTTCCATGGCATCATCTTCGTCGAGGATTGCTTTCCGCATTGTCTTGATCGTTCTATTCTTTCTTCTTCTCTTCTATATGGGTCGCCCTCTCTACTGGAAAATCTCCGCTACCATTCACGATATCCGCCAGAACAAACAAACCATCCGAGAAGGTACCATTACCACTGTCTCCTTGCTTAATATCTTCAAATATTTATTTAATTTCATGATTTCTGATATGCTTTTTTCATTTGCTTGTCTCCGTCCAGGTCTTTCCCAGGTCGTTATGGAAGCTCAGAGATCGGTGGGTTGATACCGCGACGAGTTTGACTCAGGTGGTGCTACCACCCGGAAGCTGCTGCTTTATCAGGTTTATCGGGAGGTTGTTGGTTGATTTGAGAGTGTCCAAGGGGGAAAACAATATTGCAAATAGAAAGGGCGGTTTTGTCTTTTTCGAGATTTAGCGATCTAGTTAGTTTATTTTATCAATGATGGTAGAGGTAGAGGTATCTCATTAAAGTAGCTGATGAATGTAGAGTGCTAGATTTGAGTCATCCTTGGCAAAATAAAATATCAACGTTTACTTCATTGTTTATAGTTGAATAAAGGCTGCTAGTTCTAAGATTTGTGCAGTGAAATAACTGGTGACTTCTTGTAAGTTATAACTTGTGCCCCTTAAGGGTAAGCTAATAACAAAGACGTGTAGAAACAGCAAGGTGATGTTTGTGACTTTGTGTCGCATATCCCTTCATCCTACCTTGAGACTAACATATTCAATTCTAAGCCCTGCAAATATCATTCAAACCACCCGTGCTTCAGTGGATTCCCTCCCTTCTATATTCATTCAATCTCCATGATTTAGGTTCTAAGGCAGGGTTTATCTCTCCTTTTTCTGGGTTGATTTGGTACCTTCCCTACATTAGGCTTGTCTTCTGCTTGTTGGTGAGCTATGTTATGAACAACTTTGAGCACTTGGTGTAAGTGTCAAGATTGAAGGTTTGTTTGAAACTTTACAGCTGGGTATATGATTTCATCAAAGCATTGTTTGTCTTTGATGGTTCTTAGAAATTCAAAAGCAGCTGCCTTAGCATGTAGGTAATGTGGCTAATGGTGAAAAACTTCTTTGTGTGAGGCTGAGCCTTGCATGTATGGTTTTGTAATGATAGACAATAAAGTTGCCGTCTTCAGCTAGGTGAGCTCAAAAGCTTGCAAAGTTTGGGTGATTAAATAGGTTCAGTAACACAAGTAGAAATAAGAGCTGCTTATCTTTTTGAGTGGCTGAATACAGAGCACTGGATTACCAGGAAGAACATGAGAATGCTAAGACTTATTAAGCTTATTCTTTTGGGTAGTGGAAGCTTGAAGTGATAGACAGGAATGAAAGTGGGATGGGAATGTTAACCAACCATTGAGGGCTTTGTCCAAACAAATTTAAATGCTCATCAGTTAAGACTTTTGTGGCAGCATAAGTGTGCAAGGTTTCAAGTTGTTAATTTAATGGGTACGAGGGTTCCTTCTTTATATTTCTGAATCATGGGCTTCTTCTGTGCTTTTATTGGGCATATATGCCCAACCAACTTGGGAGGTTTGGTCTATACGGTGGATTCAGCTGTGTCCCAAGATATTGATTGAACTGAACCTTGTTTAGGCTTTACATCTAACTTTTTCTGCAACAATAATCAGATACGACTATTGCTTTTCTTCTTTGTTTGTTGTGTTCATGTATAATGATGAATCCAAGATACAAGGAACAATGCTCACAGTTGTGCTCTTAACTTGTTTTTCCTCCTTACCAGATCAACAGGGTTTGCACTTGTGTTTCTAGAAACCAAAGGAACAATTTTGGGTGTAAATAAAATTAGAAACGGAAAGAAAGGCTCCTCATTATATTTATTTTCCTTCATATATGTTTTTTTTTAAGAAAAAAGGCTAGCGTTGGTCTGGAATGAAAGATAATTTAAAAAAAAGAAGTAGCAATAAAAATAAATCATATAATCCTTGGATTTCATAAGATCTAAATCTAAGAATCCAGTTGTATATTATGTGTAGATTATTTTTTGACTGGAAATTATGCGTAGAGAAGTTAGCTAATGTGGCACAATAAATTCATTCACAAGACTTTTAACAAACTCCTTTTTTATCAATAATAAAAAACTTGTCAATGGAACAATAGGGGTTAAGGCTGGCGGAAAATATTTAGTTTCTCACAAAATGATGAATCAATATTTGAATACTCACCGAAAGAGATACCCACATTTAATATCTAACAGTTCTTCGAACATTATTGTCTCCAATAAAAAGATACCCAATGTTCAATGAAAATAAAAATGAAATAACTTGTCAATGGACAAGACATTCAAACATCAAGTTACAACTACCCCATTGTCCAAACTGCTCAAAAAAATAATCGCAAGCTGTATCTAACGTACAATACTTATGTTCTTTTTACGGAATAAACTATTTCTCATCTCAATAAACAGGAGAGGTCTTAAAAGAAATACGTTTCAGTGACAAGCAAACATTTTTATTTTATTTTAAAAAGTAACGTTTTATTTCAGGAGAAGGGGAGTGAGTTTCTTGGAACAATGAATCTATTTTTGTCAATAAATTAGAAAATGAATCTATTTTTATAACAATGAAACTCCATGAGTTACACCAACAAAAGCGGCAAAACACGTAGCCAGACCAGATTGCTGACTTTTGTGTGGTTACCTTTTAGCGTTGCACGACACACCTAATTAGCCTCATTTTATTCTCTTGGACTCATTGAATTAGAAATGAATAAAACCGAACCGTAGCCGAACACGGAATCAAATTATTTTCGATTTGGTTGATTCAGTTTTTGGTTAATTATTCAGTTTTTATTTTTAGAAAATTCGGTTTTCAGTGTTCAATTCTGTTATCTAAAAAGATTGGTTAAAACCTATAAACTAAAAGAATCCTAAATGGATAGTTTCCTTAATAATCATCAGAAACATTTGGACATATATACTTCTTATTTTACACTTAAGCAAGCACTCCTGGGTAGCCTTATGAATCATTACATTTCATGTTTAAATGAAGTCATCAATAGAGCAACTCATTAAAACAATAACGTTTTTTATATCTGTATATGCATATAATAAGGCATCAGACTGTAAATGACTTGATAGTGATCTCAAGCAAGTCATTTGTTTTTAGAGTGATGATTATAGTCTAACTAACAATTCATAATAAGCTTTTGGCATGAATCAGGGGAAAATGAGGTATACTCCTTTTGAACAACCAACTGCTCGGCAAGTTCTGATTGACAAGATATCTGAGGGTCCCATAACTGTTTTCATGACTGGAACACACGCAAATCTTGGCATTTTCCTTATGACTAATCCACACCTAAAGAAGAATATAGAGCATATTTTCATCATGGGTGGTGGTGTAAGGTTAAGCAACCCAACTGGTTGTTGCCCCAAAAATGCCAGCTCCTCCTGTGTGCCTCAGCAGTGTGGTGACCGTGGCAATATATTCACAGATTATCACACTAATCCATATGATGAGGTCAACATGTTCGGAGACCTTTTTGCAGCACACCAGGTCAGTGTCATGAGTCCCACATTGGGAAGTTTCACTTCACTTGTGTACTTGGCAAGTTCAATGAGCTCTCCCTCCAAATAAGCTAGTCTTTTGGGATTGGGACATCTCTTTGGAATTGTGCTCATCATATCATTGTCATAAGTCCCGTATTGGAAATGTTACCTTTAAAAATGAGCCTTATAAAACCTTGCTCTCCAACTCTCCCAGAGACTTATGTTGTTCATCTTGTCATGGTTCTAATTTGTTTTACACATGTGCATAAACATATAGGTATATAGCTTCTTGACAAAATATATCATCTCATTTCAGGTGATTCATTCTGGTATTCCTATAACTCTCATCCCTCTTGATGCTACCAACACAATTCCCATCAATGAGGCTTTTTTTTATGAGTTTGAAAAGAGGCAAGACACATATGAGGTGCGATATTGCTTCCAGTCGTTGAAAACGGCTAGTGATACTAGGTTTGATGACCAATTCTACGCCGTAGTAATAATTATTGAATTTTTTCAAACGTCTGGTTTATTTTTTTACTTGCTGTGAAATAACATAGACGATGACTTATTTGGCAGAGTTATTTTATGTGGGACTCTTTCATGAGTGGTATAGCAGTCTCAATCATGAGTCGTGATTCCCATAAAAGTGGTGGAGAAAATGAATTTGCCGAAATGGAGTATGTGAACATAACTGTTGTTACTTCCAATGAACCTTATGGGATATACGATGGCTCAAATCCCAATTTTGATGGCAAAAAAGTTCCAAAGTTCAATTTGAAGATAGGTAGAATGCATAGTGGTCATGTTCAACAGGGACTTAGAGATCCATTCTGCTTTGTGAAGAATGGGAAAGGAAAATGCATGGTAATCACTTTTTTTCTGTTGGTTTATGAATTGAAATTTACGTATGGTCAAAGTTTGTTTTATATGTTAATATGCTGTCTATGACAACGTGATCTATAGGATGGTTATACAGCGGAGGCAAAAGGTTCAGACTCAGTAAGAGTGCTTCTTGCCACAAAAGCAACGCCTAACCAAGATGCTGGAAGCCCACTTGACAGAGAATATTGCATAAGCTTCCTGAACGTGAGTCACATTTTGGTATATTGTTCTGGTTTCTGTAATGGACTTTTTTATTGTGTGATTCAGACTTCCATTAGAATTTCTTGAATTTATATATATATATATTGGGTGTATCTCAATCAAAATAACTTAAACCAACTTGATAGGGCTTACCTCAAGGTCATATACCTTCAATTTAGTGGATTAACTATATCTATCTTTGTATGGGTTCCAGGTTCTAAAGAGACAACAAAATTCTGAGCTATTCAACTTTACCACACAGTTTCCATACTACAAAGGAGTAACTTACAAGCCTGATTTTGAACATAGAAGGCCAGGGAAACCTGTTGTGTTAGACATGGACATGAGTGCGGGAGACTTTCTTGCTCTATTGTTCCTTATGAAGTGATCGACCTCAAGGTAGTAGTTTGATCCTTCATTGTTATCATAAATAAACTCTGTATTACCTCTAAATCTGATGTGGGTTTCTCTGTGATTTTTAGTCAGGCAATTGTTGTGAGCCCAAATGGATGGGCCAATGCTGCAACAATAGATGTGGTGTATGATCTATTGCACATGATGGGTCATGATGATATCCCAGTGGGTCTGGGAAACGTATTTGCAAGAGTTTCAAATCCACTCCTATCAGATGTTGATGGCTGCAAATATGTTGGAGTCATTCCACATGGCAGTGGAGGCTTCTTGGATTCTGACACTCTTTATGGTCTTGCTCGTGATCTGCCTCGTAGCCCCAGAAGGTGCTTCTAAGTTTCTTTGATGAACATTATTATTATGAATTTGAATTTTTCAACTATGACACCTTGAGATCTCTCACGGGTATACTGCAAGGACACGGATCACCCTGAACTTAGACACCCGCTAGCTATGGAAGTTTGGGAATCTATATTGCCAACAATCAAAGAAGGGTCTAAGATTACAGTGTTAACCAATGAACCCTTGACTAATTTGGCCAAGATCGTCTCAGAGAAAAGCATGGGCTGTCCAATTCAGGTCAGTTGATTTATCCGCATGGACAAAACTTAGGATATTTACTAGATCAAGTTCTTTGATCACACGTATTATTTTACTATTATTAGTTATTAAAATGTGTGTTTACATTTGAAATTCTCCTATGATATGTACTTAATGTAATGGATTTAAGCAACTTCACCTAAGTTTTGTCCTGTCCGTACACTTTCCACTCTGAAATACTTGGAAATTAATTCAAGAAAGATCAGCCCGTCACCAAAAAGTATTTTATACTTCAAATGACACAGTATGAGTTCAAATGTTTTTACAGGACGTATACATAGTGGGGAGCACATGAGCGAGAATGGGAATGACAAAGGAAACATATTTTCTATAGCTTCAAACAAATATGCAGAATTCAATATGTTTTTGGATCCTTTAGCTGCCAATAAAGTATTTGAGTCAGAAGTGAAAATCACTCTCATTCCACTGTGTATCTAGCGTGAAGCCTGCAGCTCGTTTTCAAGTATGTTAAGATGGTTGCGTGCAACAGAAAAAACTCCTGAAGCTGTCTTTGCCAAGCGTTTGTTGTCCAGGCTCTACCGCTTGAAGCAGACCCACCACAGATATGAACATATGGTAAACTAACCCATTAGCCCTCCTTCCTCTTATAGCTAAGCTAGCGCAGTAAAAAAAGTAACACGCACCAAATATTAGAATACTAGAGTCCCATATCAATCAATTAGGAAAATGATGGAAGGTATATAATGTTAAATGAAATCTACACCGGCTTGGATTTCTGCTATTTAATCTGTGTGTTTTTTACCAATGTGATTAATTTTGTGACAGGACACATTCTTGGGGGAAATTTTGGGTGCAGCTGTATTAACTGATGGCCATTCCAGTATTAATGCAAAAACTGAGGTAAAGCCACTTAAAGTCATGGCTGAACGATTCAAATCAAATGATGGGACAATTGTGGAGGATGAGAAACAAGGAAAACCAGTCCAAATTTTGAAGCATGTGGATGCTGAGAGTTGTTATAAACTGTATTCACAGAGACTTGGTGATCAGAACCAGGCAGCCAAGTTAGGAAGCTTCAATGAACAGAGAAGAAAATGGAGGCATCCATAATAAAAGCAAAGCTAGAGAGAGAAACAGCAACAACAATACTTGGCTATTATTTTCTTCAAAAATATTCTTGGGGGTAGATAGACTTTCTAGTTGTTTATAGGTAAAAAAAAAAAAATAAACATCGTGAGGCATTTTTCTTTTTGCTAAAGAACGTAGGATACTATTGGGGAAATTCTTGATCATCATGCTCAATCAATAGTGATACATAGGATTCTTTGTGTCTGTCTGTCTGTCATGGGCATTGTGGGTGATATGACACCATTGCATGATTGATTGAGGGACATGAATGTAAATGCGCAACCAAGACTAGAATCTTCAACTCTGTTATTATATGCTGGCGATAGAAACTGTGAAAATGTTGATCATCTAGTTGAAAATTTGTAATTTAACTCTCTAATTGTCAAATTCATTGAACATAATCAACAAGGTTACTAATTAGAGTATTACTACATTATTCTTTTTGAATCTTTTATGTTAAAACTAGTTGATTTTTTTTAGAATTAAAAAAGTTAAATACATCACTTAAAAGTATTTATTTACGTGCATCGTTATATTATATATGTTTATAGGATAAACAATTAATTTAAAAAAAATGATAAAATAAATTTGGCAATGTATTTAGTTTTTTAATCTTACCAAAAACCATTTATCTTTTATATCAAAAACATAGGTAGTATAATAATAATGATGATGATGATAACACTGGTGGTTTAGTTAGTATGCACTTAGTTTATAGCTAGCAAAGTTACGATTATCAATGTAAATACTTTGTTAATAAACATTCAGCAAGTGATTTTAAAATCTAGAAGCGCCTTATAATTTATAGTGAGTAGCTGCACCTAATTCATCTTAACTTCTTACTTAAAAAGAGTAATATAATTAGGTTGTTTTGAACAATGTTTCTAAAAGTTAAACGTACGTTCAACAATGTTTTTTTCGTAAAATTAGATAATCTCTTTCACATATTTACCTTAATTTATGTAAAAATACTTATTAATTGCATTTAGAAACGAGCACAATATATACTTATATATAATATGGATGGCTGGAATCAATCCACCGAACAAGGGAAGATAAAAAACAAGTGTGCAGACAAAAGGTACAAACGCCATCTTTTATCTTTCTACTAAATAATCATATCATGCCCGATTCCCCACTCACCTTCCCCACCATTATTGACTCTATAATTTACTGTTAATAATTTTTTCATAAAAAATTAAGTTTTGTGTTGCGATCATTCTTCTAGAGTCGAGTAAAATTTTTTCAAACTGTTTCATGCAAGCAGCTTTCAAACTGTTTACTTTATTTTTAAGCTTACAATTAATTTGTGAAGGGTTCAACAAGAGTCTACATCTAAATTCATCTTTCAACGAATTTCTTTATTTTCAATCACTACAAAATTTCTCAAACCATTTTGTTCGCCAGTGTTGAACGCAATTTTAAGGTAACCTACTCATTTCTTAGAAAGAGCGAAGAAACCATAAAAGTTAAAAGATGAGAATTATTATATCAGGCTCATTGAGATTATCAACATGCTAAAAGTGGAAATGTGTGAAAACTGAAAACTACTGTTCAAAAATTTTATTGACCTGATTATAATATCAAGACTTTCTGCGTATGAAACCGTATAAAGTACCAATGCTTTCTGTATATAAAAATGTCAAATAAAATTTCTACACATTGATTTTCAACCTATTTTTCCTATATTAAATTCTCATGCACTTACGTTGACCTATCTAAAAATTATATTTTAGAGGGACTTCAAGAATGAGAGTGTTGTTAGGGCAGTTATAAGAGCAGGCTTGCTTAGATGATGGAAGAGTTCACATGTAAGCTTTTCAGAGACACTGAAGAAGTTACAGAGTGCATGGAGTCCTCTCTTGGTTGAAACTCAAAACAAACTCAATCACCAAGGACGTGTAATGACCTAAGACACGAGAACTTCATTGAAGAAGAGGGGATCATCATCTCAACGCTCTTACAGTTACAACCTTTATAACTCCATCTAATCCTTTACATACTCGGTTCCATCATAGGGATTGACCCACCAGCTCGAACAATTTGTTGCTCCAGCTGCAACAACAACAATTGTGAATGACAACAACATTCACAACACACACACACACACATAACAGAGAAGCAATTCATCATGTTACCCCAAGCAGAGTTTCAAGTTTAGTTTTGACAAGGCAGTACTCTTGCTTTACTTGTTGCAGACATCTCACGCACCTGCAAGTAGTTTTCCATCCATCATCGTAACATAAAACAACCCAACATGCATATTCTTTTAGTTTGTTTTCAACTTTGTTGCTGAACAAAACAGTACATTTGTTCATACATAAAAACTTCCAATA
>JANTPZ010008984.1:0-12323 GCA_025593235.1 Vachellia pachyceras
CTGTAAATTCCATCAACAAAAGAAAAGGAATCTAATTAGACATTATAGTAAGCGCTAAACAGTTCACACTAGGGTATCTAGGGTGCAGTGGATTAAGTGAAGGCACACACCTCATTAACCTGACCCCATAATCGACGAGCATAGTAATCGGACTCAGAATTGACTATACCAGGAGGTAGTCTTTCAGCCCCTTTAGGATTTGTTGGAATCCAAATCTGCATGTATCGTAATAAAGTATGAATATTGTTTGTCCACGTTGCCAAAATTACATGTCCAAGAGTTAAGTATGTGATGGTTGAAGTAGTTTACTTCTATCTTTACCAAGGACAGACAAACAAGTGGACTGGTTAAATGAAAGATATAACATATCACACATGGGACGAAGAGCGGCAGGCTCAAAAGATGTCCCCATCATTTTCTGCAACACTGTACATTTTTTCTATTTCTAAAGGGGAATAAATACGAAATGGATTTGGCTTGCATTTAATTACACAATTTATTTCTTCCTCTAAATAACTTCATATTATGGTGAGTAAATACTGCGGAGAGAATACAGGTTACTTGAATATACCGTATGGCACCATTTACACGCAAGCAACTCTCAAAATGAATTATTACTTCATAAAGTATATAAACGTAATTCATTAGTGAAAATAAAAAGAAAAGGATTGTACGTCGAAAAACAAACAATTAAGCAAGAGCCAAGAGGGGAGTCATGAATCGTTTTGATTGCATATGTGAAAAAGTTTTCTAACTGTAAAGATATCTTAAAAATCCCATCAAGTTTATTTGTCTCTGATAAAGTAGCGGATATTATATTGATCATGGAAACAAACTATAGGCAAAAAGGCCTATGCAGTTTTCACTAGTATAAAACAAATAAAACAATATTTCTCAAAAGTTAAACAGCTTAATTAGAAAAACAGTACTGGTGTAAGTACAAGAAAATAGATGAACAATAACACGCGCACTAATTAAAAGCCACAAACATGACGACTTCAATAGCCTTTTTATCAGAGTCCAATTAAGCCCCTATATAATATATATATATATATATATATATCAATCGAGAGAGAACGTTCAACTAGAGAATATATATATATACCTTGGTGTCATTTGGTCTGGGAAGTCCATTCGACATCTTTCTGTTACCCTTAAAAGAATCCCAGGTATCCCAAAATGGTCTGTTTTGAACATTCGAGTATTTATCTTCAATGTATGTTAGATCAACGGATGGGAAAAGGCTGGATGGAAGATTCATCTTATCATATAAAATAAGAACGGGGCAAGATCATCAGTATTAGTAGATAGATCGCGCACTTCCAAATAATATCAAAGAGAAACGTTGGAAGATTATTATACACACCTTGCATAATGAGAGGGTTGGTAACGATACTCCTAAGAAGAAACCAAAAACAACTCCAATGAAAACTCCTAACATGAGCCTCATTGTCCCAGTAGCAGTTCGAAAGTTTCCACTGCAAGACAAAATGATACACACAGACACACATTAGATATGTAAGTTTAAGCAATTTTCTTTAACTTTGCCATGAAGAATTTGTAATTAAGTATCATACCTCCGTATAATGGGAGTTCCCATTAGGAGGGAAGTTGTTCCTTAAAAAGCAAGACCAAATGATCAACACTTAAAAGTAACAGCTATCTATCGGAATATATCCCCAAGCACCAGGCTTGGATGTCTAGTTTTGTGTTGCCAGGCACATATACTCGCCCACACTCTAAATTACCATATCAATCATTGCAGAGGATGGATTTATATAATCTCATCAAGCAGAACTAGAATATAGAACCCAAAAAAAAAAACCACACAAAATGACTGGCGATGAATTTTGGCGTATATAATAAAATCCAATTAGTTCTGTAATTAATGCTTCAACGCGAGGAAGGACGTTACTTGTACGTACAAGAAATCACGCAATGAAACAAATAATCAACAGAAAAATCTCCCTCAGTTAAAGTTAAAAGCAAGGGACTTCTGCAAATAAAAAAAATACAGAATTCCATCTATATTTCTGCAAAAAAGAAACAAACAGAATATACCGGGATTATTGAACTCAGGTAGTTGAATGAGAATTTGTGGCGATACCGAAGGATCAAGAAGCGATTAATAATGGCTTAACAAAAATGGGACGATGAAACAAATTAGCCCGAGTAGTGGGACAAAATATATTTAACGGGGAGGTTTTTGCAATTGGCTATAGCACGAGGATTTCCCCCGGGGGGGGGGGGGAAGACGAAGAATATGAATGCGATTGAGATATTCACTGGTTTGTTATTGCTGTGTCATCGATTCGTTGTATTTGATAAGTTGCAGGGTGGAGGAAGCTCTCCCGGAGACTGCCGTCCTCATGTACGTAAAGCTTCCATGAGGACGAGACCCATGATGGTTAGATCTGATATAAATATGATATATTTGATTTTTTAAATAAAAACATTAAAAGGTATAGATTTTTTAAAGATATAATTAAGAAATATAAATACGAAATATTGTGATTAATTGCATTAGATTAGGTTAGATTTTTAGCGATTATTAGAGCTTGATTTATCTCATTGTATTATACTTTTTTTAGAATCCAAATATAAGATATTATGATTATATCATATTAGACTATATAAGATTCGAGGGAGTATGATAGTAGAATCTGGTTTGTTATAAAAAGGTTTATCTATATTATTATTTATTAAATTAAATGTTATCAATTATTCAATTTCTAATAGATCAGTATCAAAGCTTTGAAAAAAAAACATGATATTAAAGTTACGCCATGGATCTTACTGTTCTGTAGATGGAAGGGAATATCAAAATTTTAGTTGAGAATATGTGATTAAATGATTGCTGGAAAATATTTACGAAGGGATATTTTGGTCAACTGATGGATTAATATTGTGATTAAATGAAGCATAACATGTAACTCTTCAGCTGACCTGTTTATATATAAAATGAATATAATTTTTTATATGATGCAAAAACACTTTTTGTATTTTTCAATCCTAATTTTTTTATTAAAAAATTACATACAATAAGTATAATAGGCTTAAAGCTTACCTTGAAGCCTATTTAAATATGTATAATAGTAGGCTTAAAGTTTAGTGGTCTACATTATATGTCGTCCTCTAAAAAAGTTTTAGGCCTTCCAAAGGTTCAAACCTAAACCTAAAAATAACCTACATACAGGCTCATGTTTAGGCTCAGCTCAATATCCTCGTTATAAGTCCAGACCTATTTAATAACGCCTTGTATATTTCGACGCTAGTCGTTTGTTTATTTGCTCGAGAGTTTCAAAGTTTCCACTGGATATCTTTCCCGCCGTCTTTCCCCTCCGAGAAAGGAGCTGCCACCAAAATAGGAAACGTAATCTCAGTTCTTTTTATTCTAATCCTCATTCTAACTAAATAAGCGGGACGATTCATCAACTTCATAAGAAAAATTCTGTTTAGAATCATCGGTAGAATCGAACTCCGTCCCCTAAACGATGGTGTCGAACATTGCCATCAACATCTTGAAGAGCTACGACGTACTTGATCGTGTAAGGAAAGAGCAAGAGCTAGTGCTCGTTGAGATCAACAAGATGCATGAGAAACTTAAAGCCAGTGAGTCTCCACACTCATGTCCTTTTTTATGTTAAACAAGAAAACAAAGCTTAATGGTCCATTTTGATCTTGTTGTGACTTGGAAATATTCTATTCTCTTTTGGGTTATCAAATGCCGAAACAATCTGTTTCATTTTGTTACGTTGATGCAATCTTCGTGGCCTTTTTTATAACTTTCTGAAGCATTTGCCGGGTTTTAATTCTTGTTTAGCCGAGCCCGGTTACATTAATTTGGTGATAGTTTGAAGAAACCGAGTGAGTCTCTAGGTTCGCGCCGTTGTTAAAATCCCAACATGATCCTCTTGTGACCGAAAAATGATTTTTCTTCTCTCGGTTATTGAATGCTGATATCATATGTTCTATTTTTGTGACCATGGATCTTAGTGGGCTTTTTTTTCAATTAATCACTAAAGTATTGTTTTAACTCTGTTTCAGTTACGATAAGCTCAGTTTGATGATTGTAATAGGGCACTTGTGTTAGTTCTTTCACATGACCTCTTAAATTAATATCTCATTACCATCTATTTCTGTACCTTCCCCCTCTTAGAATAATTCTGCACCAACTGAAGCTGATGCTGATACATATCGGGCTTTTTTTTTCACTGCATATAGTAATTTGGCAATATACATTTTCCTTCCCTTCTGTTATAGGCCTCTTCTTTGTTATTCTTCTCATTTCTTTTATGGGGTTTTTCCCTTAGGTGGGGAGAAATGGTAGACGTGAGACGTACACCTAAAAGATATTTGAATTTGATGCTTATATTTAAGGGATGTGAAATTACTATTGATTTGATAAGCATGTTTTTTTAGAGTTATTAACTTTATTATGGGTATGATTTTATTATTATCAAACCATGTTATTGTGAAATGGTTCAGTTATCAAACGTGATGTCAACCTAAATTGTGGAAAGGTAATAGTTATACTCTAGAGTTGTATAGTATTATTGTATAAATGGAATGAGTTATATTATTATCATTAGCATAAATGGAGAAAACTAACAAGAAAGGTTGCTAGGTATTTATTGTTTCTTTATCTATTCAAACCTTAGGGCATGGGAGTATTGAGCAGATTGTGATGATAGAGGAATTTGCTAAAGTACATTTATATTATTAGTACACATCAATTCTCATGTCATGATTATTATGTATGAACTATGGTTGCTTATTTTTTTTCTACTGTGCTTGTGAATCTTTGATACCTTAAGGGATGGACTTTGTGCTTGCCTTCTTTATCAAATATTGTGTAAGTTTATCATAATTGTTCTTTTATTTACATTCTCTTGGGAAGCAACAAAAAAAATATTTTCAATTTGTTATTTAGCTCGTTTGGAAATATTAATTTTGTTGGTTCAACAAAATATTAAGTTTAGAATAGATATTCAATTATTCTTTCTTACCCTTGATTACTATCTTGGTGATTTGAAAATCAGAAATTGTTCAATCCATTATCTCTCTTTAAAATTGGATTTGAAAATAATTTTTGTAGTTGTTAAACATTTTGATTATATAAAGGTTGCAAGTTATCTAGCAAATATCTATTTTTTAAATTCTCTTTAACTTATTTGATTTTCGATTGATTCCAAAGTGTGCAATTTTCACATCTATTATATTTTGTTTTACATTTGTTTTACAATTATATATTTATTACTGAGAAAAATTAAACATGTATATTTCATATCTAACAATTTATTATTAATCGCTAGTAATTGGTTTTTAGTGTACTAAGTGATTGATTCAAAATTTCCACCCTTCTACGGTTTACATTTTCAAAATTTATTTGAATATCTAAATTACTTTTTGTCTGTTATCTAAACTTAAATTCGAGCTTAAAATTCTCTTCTGTTAATACTTCCCATTTATTCTTTGATCAATTCCAAAATCTTCATTTTTAATATGCATTAATTTTTAAGATTTGATTCAAACATGTATTTTTGTTTTTACTAAAAATTTAAAATGAACTAATTCAGTTAATTTAATAAATTTAATATTCCTGCTATGACTTATTTCTCTATTCTCTTTTATTATTTTGATTTTGTTGATCTAAAAATAAGAAATCTCATATCCATGATATTTCCCTCTTTATTAGATTATTCAAAGGATCTTAAGATTTTGTATCCTATAGTTTTAAAAAGTATTTGAAAATAATTATTTGATGTTTAATGGGTAATATTGAAAGAAAAATCGGTAAAGAGCTTTATTTGAAAGTTGCATTAGTCAAGAGATTTGATATGCTTCTCTGCCATATGGAAGGAGTACTGGTACTTGTTTGAGTCCTTTAGACAATAATATCCTAAGGCAATGTTTTTACTATTTTATTGACTTTTTTCTATTTTGATTCGCTCAAAAGCTGCAATTTTAAGATCTAATATCCTTTTGTTTGAAATTGGATTTTAAAAAAATGTTTTATTAAGTTTACAATCATTTTAAATATATTTTATGTTTTATTATTTGTTTTGAAAATGAAGACTATACATCATCAATTACTGTGAAAATATATTAAAACAACTGTTTTAAATATCATATTTCAATATGATAATTTCCTTTTTCAAATATGTAATTTGAGGCCCTTTTTCTTTGTTTAAGGATTTTATCTTAACATAAACACTTTATAGTTATATATTTTATTTATTTAATTCACTTACTAAATTCTGACTCCAATGTGGTACTTTCTTATTTATTCATTCTTTTTATTCAACTGTTTGACACTCTCAAAATGTTCAATTTAATGCTTTATTGGATTTTTTATTCTAAATATGATACCAGTAGATTTATTTTTCTACTTGTTTTATTCAAATATGAAATTGTCGGATTGGTTATGCTGATACTTTACAATTTCATTTGAAAGTAATTATTTTAGTTGATAAACATATATTTTAAATAGGGTTTAAATGTATTTTTATAACTTACTAATATTTTGAAATATCTTACATTTTAATAAAAAAAATTATTTGGAAGTAAATATGTGAAATGTGAATAGATATGACTGTTTGAACTGGTTGGGAAATTGAGTGTTAATTATGAAATATATTTTGTGATATATTTTGTATTTGAGGATTTGATACTTCATTTATAAAACGATGCAATTAATTGACTATAATGATGCATATATTGTGAAGTGAAGATAGGGGATGGTTGTGTGAACTCCTTAGAAAATTGATTATACTTTATGAATTTACTTTAGGAATGCTGGTTGTTAAGAATTTTGTCTTATCTTGTTGCTGTTAACATTTTTATGTTATACTACTTGAGAAAGATTCTGGAGGTTTGCTCATGACTATTTATATTGTGTAACCTCCTCCTTTATCAATATGTTGATTTGATGTATATTGCAACTGTAGGGTTTATGTTTAAGTATAATATAATATTTAATATTTTCATATCATGTTATTTAGGATATTTCTATCAATATATTATATTACTTGTGAAATTATGAAGTTGAATGGGCATTTTATCATATACTATCTGAAATAAATAGTATTTACATTAGTGAATTATGAAAGTTGGATTTGAGAGGAAACATGAATAGGATTTTTCTTTGAAGACTTAGTGTATTGTTATAATATCGGCTTTAATAGCTTGAGTTGAAAAGGAGTTGACATAGTAAATTTTTATTATTCATGATATCTATTTGACTTTTTACCTCTTTCAAAATGTGCAATTTAAAGTTCTATTATACTTTTATTATGTTTTATTATATTTAATCGATCAAATTCAATTTTCATTTGCTTTATGCAATTTTCCTGTGTCTTGTCACTTTAAACATTTCATAGTTGACAAATATTCTAAATTACTTTTTAACCTCTAATAAGTTAATTTCAAGTATGTTAAATTGCCAAATTGCTATGTTTGCCTTTTTTAAACACTTTTTTACTTATTGCGTTTACATGAAAGTACGTGTACCTTCAACATTTGTGCGAATATATTATGATAAGTTATGTACTCCTGGTGGATTAATAAACTTTTTAAAAAATTGTAGCATACTCTTTATAGGGCGAAGAATTTAGTGGTTACTTTTCACGTCAATGTTATGTTCATTTGTGTGGTTGCATTATCTGTTTGTAATGTACGAGAACCACAATAAGTTAATGTGATAAGTAGGTGATTTTGCTTGTTGTTGTTCGTCACCTCATGAATTAATGATGCATGAATTGGTTTAAAGTTTTTTTTTATATTCATGTACATGTTGTAATTAATCGTTTGTTTACTTTCTTCCTAAAAGTTTGGGCACCCTTAAATGAAGGGTTAGTGTATAGATTGATTGTAAGGGTCAACATACTCTTTTAGTAAAACCCGAACGGATTTTAAATATTATTGATAAACAATTACCAAATAAAACCATTCACTTGTTAAAGATTTTTTTTTTTGAAATGAATGTTTCTTGGTAATGCTGCAAGAGAAATCGAAAAGTGAATGCATCATGATTTCCCCAATTTATCTACATAGGTGTGAATCCCTTACTTTGTGTTTGTGGCCTGATCTCGTGTAAATAATGTATTCTAACATCTGAAAATTTTGTTGCTTCATATCCGGTAAATTGTGGGGATTATAGTTGTTCTAGATGCTTTTCATTTTTGTTCTTTCTATAATCTTCCTATGAATTTTGAGGGCAAAATTCTATTTAGGTGGGGAGAATTGTAACATCCTAATTTTTATTTAGAGGATATGATTATATTCAAAGGATTTGTTTATTATTTAGAAATAATAATATAATATGTTAGGTAATCTTTTGAATCAAAAAGAATCCATGATAATGTGATCCATACAAATCAATGAGGATTGTATGTGATATTGGGTGTATAAAAAATAATAAAAGAAAAGGAAATAAATCAAAAGGGAGAAAGCTGACCACGTGAGTGGTACTATTTAAATGTCATTCACGCCCCCTCACTTTATGCATATGAAAATTAGGTCAGCCGTCAGAGTTTTATTCTCTCATCTCTCTCTTGTGGCGCCTGCTCCTTTTGGGTGTAGAAGTTCTTTTAGGATAAATTAGATTGATTTAATTGTGGTTGATGCTTTTGTGGCTTGCGCTTTCAAGTATTTTGGAGTTGAGGTAATCATGGTTAATTCATTTTATATGCTTGCATGGATTGTAAGGTATTTTCAATACCTTAGTTATATATTACGAATCTTATCTCTATTTTTATATGTTCAATTTTAATGAAGTGGGAAGTACTTTCTTTATATATATAAAGGATATGTTTTGCTTAGAGATATGTTTGATGAGCTATTCATAATCTACCTTTATCCATAACATATTGTGAATTTATGCATTTGTGGGGAATTGACATATTAGGTGCATGGAAGTAGTTGAGTGATTTTGTGATGATGGGATTTGTGTAATGTATCCGCGGTTGCCCCTCTACTGATCATAGTGGTAGGATTTATTGTGACTTACACTTTAGTGGGGAGTCGGCCTAGACCCAGGAGGGAGGCCAAAGTTTATTGTGACTCACACTCTAGTGGGAAGTTGGCTTAGACCCAGGAGGGAGGCCATGATTTATTGTGACTGACACTCTAGTGGGGAGTCGACCTAGACACAGGAGGGAGGCCAAAGTTTATTGTGACTCACACTCTGGTGGGAAGTCGGCCTAAACCCAGGAGGGAGGCCATGATTTATTGTGACTCACATTCTAGTGGGGAGTCGTCTTAGACCCAGGAGGGAGGCCAAAGTTTATTGTGACTCACACTCTAGTGGGAAGTTGGCCTAGACCCAGGAAGGAGGCCATAATTTATTGTAACTCACACTTTAGTGGAGAGTCGGCCTAGATCCAGGAGGGAGGCCAGGATTTATTGAGACTCATACTCTAGTGGGGAGTCGGGATGGAGTAATATGGAGGAGTAGGATGGAGGGATCATTTGTGCATTCTGATTGTAACGAATGGAAAACATTATTTTGTTTGAATATTGTATATTAGCACTGCTCACTGACTTATAATCCCGTATTGTATATTCTATGAATTGATTATTGGTTACTGGGACTTTATGTCTCACCCTATCGATATATTTTTTTTCAGAAGAGAAATTTAGTGGTTCAAGGCGTGAAGGGAAGCAGTCAACAGTTTGATAATAGCTATCACTGTAGGTTAAGTAGTTAGGTTATCACTGTAGGCTAAGTAGCTAGGTTATTTTAAGGAGAAATGTATATTGCCAGACTTTAAGGCTTGCATACTCTGATTTGTTTATCCTTATGTTTATTTTGGGATATTCTATTTATGGGTAACAATGTGTCTTTTGGTACTCTAACTTGTTAGGTATCCATTTGAGTATTATTTATGGACTTGCATGTTTAAGAGGAAGACTAAATATTGTCGACTCTTATGGCTTTTAATGGTTACTTGTAGGTGAGCTTTGTGCCCTGGGTCGAAATGATACTGTAAATTGTGAATGGTTTGTGGGTTGGGTGTCTCATCATAACTTTTGTACCCTAGACCTTGAGCATTTAATAATTAATTGTTTTTAAATGTCTGGGTTATTTGGGATTATAAATGGTATCAGAAAGAATAATGAGTTATCTAATTAAACGGGAATATAGTATATGATTATTAATATACTTCTTGATGAAAATCATAAGATAACATAAAAATCATGTGCTGCGTAGAAAAACAGAATGGCGTGCCTTGTGTATTGTGAAAATGGCATCCTTGCCGCTCACTAGCCTATTCATGGTACAAATACTATCAGCCTAACAGCATACTTCCTTCTTCATGCCACTGTTAGCATCTAAGTCTGTGTGTTTGGGATGCCTGATAATATTATTCTTATAGTGTCTAGTTTTGTCTCTGTTGCTCGTTGTTGATGGTTTATGATCATGTTAATGCAGCTCCTGAGATGGTTGAGAAACCGGGGGATACCTCATTATCAGAGCTAAAGACATTGTACATTCGAGCAAAAGATCTAGCAGAGAGTGAAGAAAAGTATGCCAATTGTATATTTGTAGTTTATCCAGGCTGGGTTTTCTAAATCACGTATTCCTTTCAATATTGTATGTGGTTGCAGTATTTCCACCTCGTTGGCTGACAAACTTGACGCTCTTCTGTCCTCCGAATCATCAGGACAACCACGAAAGAGAATGGGTTGGTTTATTACTATTAAATATGTGACAATTTTCTTCCTGTCTTTTGCTTGGTTGATTTTTGAAAGAAGAAAACCTGAGAAATAGGCAATAAGAAGCTAGAAAAATCATGTCTGACCATCTACATGAAATATAGAGAAGGGGAGGAAGCATATACGCATGAGCATAGGCAAAAAAATTCTTAGATGATTTATTTTATCATTGATTCAGTAGATGACACTTCAGCTGAGTGTGTAATCTTAAGCAAATATATTGTATAGTTAACTGATCCTTTTGTATTTAGCTGTATTCTTCTAACTTGTATGGTGGAAGGATAATGGAATCTACTTTAGTATCCCCACGTAACTCACTGGTTTTAAGGGATGATTACACAGAGCTCTTACCTTTGAGTTGTTAACCCTACTGATTGTTGGATGTGAGTGCTGCCCCCACATCATGTTATCGACTTTTTACAAAATTCAGCCCACAGTGTGATAGCTATGAAATTGCAAACATTTGAATCAAAATGCTTGCTGACTAGTAAAGATGATTAAAAATTCTTTAGTTTTAGCTTAATTTTATTGTAAATTGCAGTTTACCTTCAACAGGAAGCTGGGTTTCTAAGTTGTTTAGCTGACACTGCTTGTTTTGCAGAGGGTAATGAGCTGAAAAGGAAACGAATGAAAAGCCACTCGGATATCCCAAGATTATCTCTTAGTAGGCTGCTTAAGACTTGTCTTAGTCTTAAGGGTGAACAAGTATCCATTTGCCTTGGACGTTGATCGATATAAATTTCTAATAAGTCGTTGTCATTTTTTTTTTCTGAGAGACTTTTAGAGCTCTATTTTACAATTTAATTTGTTATCAGGTGGCAGCCAGGGTCACACCACATAATGCTGATAAGGAAGAATGGATTGTTGTAAAAGTGATTCATTTCAATAAGGAAACAAAAGAGTAAGCCTATTTATTGTAATTATATGGGCATGTGTCCCTAGTCCTTTTCCAGTTTCAGCCATCATTATCTTAGATTAATTAGAAGTCCCTGGTTGGGATTTCTTTGTAAGTTTCCTGTGTGTGTATTATCAGCCCTAGGTATATTTATTTTAAACCAACTTTGCCGTGCTACAATTGTACAGATTTCAAGTACTAGATGAGGAACCTGGTGATGATGAAGAGGATATTGGCCAAAGGTAAGCGGGTTAAATATTATACTTTATTTGATTACCTCTGCAGTTCTCATGCTGTGACACTCACACTTGATTGTCAGGGATGCTATTTAAACTGACTTGGGAATTCTTTCACACGGTAGTTTCGGGTTTTAGTAAAGAAATTTGCAAACTGATTTGCCATTCCTAGTCAAGACTAAATCTTGTACAGCAGGATTCTTCTATTCTTTATAAATTATGAGAGTGGGATGTACCTACTTTCTTATTAGGAAAATGGAAGTATATCAGGTCATAAAGTAGATTTTCTATTCTTCAGATGATAACATATTATTTGGTGGGGCCGGAAGAGCGACAGGGAGACGATCCTGTTTTTTGGTCTCAGCCTTGCAGTTCTTTTTTTACTTTCTTCAGTATTTGTTTTCCCTCTTTTGTGGTTTGATCTTTCAACATAGCTTGTCTGTGACATGTATTTGCATATTTGTTTCTGTTAA
>JANTPZ010008986.1:0-26515 GCA_025593235.1 Vachellia pachyceras
CATTTTAAGAAATTGTTATGTCAAACTAGGCTCTCCAAATTTCAATTCAACTATAAATGCATTTTTAAAAAAAGTCATTTTTACCAACAGTGTATCCAAACGTAACTGCATTTTTACAAACGGATGATCCAAACATAAATCCATTTTACAAAAAGGCATTTTGGCCAACGGTTTATCCAAACGTAAATACATTTTTACCAACGGCTTATCCAAACATAAAATTTTTTCATTCTACCAAAAGTCATTTTCAAAAGCCATTTTCCCCAACGGCCGTTCTCCCAACGGGCTCTCCAAACAGAGCCATAATCTTCCGCCAGGTGGTGCATTTCTGTGCCCTACGATGTTAAATTCAGTCCTCTCTCTGCTCAAATTTCTAATTAATAATCTCATGCTAATTTTTTAATCTTTAAAACTATTTTATGATTAATTCTGTTGTTGATAATTTTTTGGTAATTTTGCCCATTATTAAGTAACTTCCGCTTATTCAATTTTTTATCAAGTTACGCTTGGCATACATTAATTCCAACCCTATTATAATAATAATAAATGAAACCTACAGTGTCCCAGAATTCAAAACTCCATCTCCAAGCAACAGTTGCTCTCTGTTGTATTTAGCACAATAGTTTGTTTATTTTATAGGTGAAACTGAGCTATCACATCTTATACGACAGTTCTATGCACGAGGAACTTCCATTGGGGTCCAAGTTTATTACCATCCAATGGCACCGTGCGCACCATTCATCCCCGACTTAAAACTTGTTTGAATGTAAGGTTGAAAATCGTTTTTACAGATTCTGAGTTAAAACCTAGGTTTTGGATAATAGATTTTGGAAAATAATTTTTACAGATTTCGAGATAAAACCTAGGTTTTGAAAAGTGATTTATGTTTAGGAAGTTATTAGTTTTTACGGATTCCGAGGCAAAAAAGTGGGTAGGAAAGAGGCAAGTAAGAAAGAGAAAGAAAGAAAAAGTAGGAAATATAAAACCTAAGTTTTAAACTGAGGTTTGTAACCAAAATAGTTTTTAGGAAAAAAATTTTTGCTTTGACAAAACCTCGGTTTTGAAGTAAAACTTAGGTTTTGATACCAACCCTAAGTTCTAGAATTGGTTGACAAACAAACCCTTACACGCTTCCCTGACATAATCCTTTTAGCTCACTCACTATTCGTTTATCATATATGAGAAAACTTAATAAACGTAAGTTAAGATAAAAAGTATTTTGAAGTCAGTAAAAAATATTTTAATATTCATAAAATCATTTTAAAATCTGTAAATTCCTCTCTCCCACGGATTCTCAAATACACATTGTATTATGCCTACCTTGTCATATTCCTTTTTATTTTGATCTACAATTGCATACATTTAATAAAACGTGACTAATTGATATTTTACTTCAACAACGAAACATCATCGTACATCTTATCAGAGAGGCTCCAGGTCCGGGTTTGTGCTATATATATAATGAGCCCCGCTTCGTTATGGAACGCAAGAAGCAATCACCACTCGCAATTGACGGCAGCATTAGAGTTCATTAGCAAGCAAGCTACAACTATGGCCCTTGGCAGTGCCTTCTTGCCCAGTCCCTCATTCATCGCACTCAGTTTCAGAAAACACAAGCCAGAAGGAACTCTTCCCTTTCACAGAATTGGTCATAACCTCAATAAACTCCGATGCTTGGCAACACAACAGACCCTTTCCCTTCCTCCTTCCTCTCCCAGAAACTCCGCCAATTACCAGCCTACCCTCTGGAGTTATGACTTCCTCCAGTCCTTGAACAGTGCTTATACGGTAGTTTACTACTTCCTTCAGCTCTTGGTCAATTACTGATCAACTCCCTCCTCGCTCACCATGTAATTAACTTCTATTATCATGACATAGAAATTAACTTTATTAATACTTAACCTGTTGTTGAAGGATGAGAAGTACAAGGCCAGAGAGAGGAAGCTCCTGCAGGATGTGAGGAGGATGATCGTTAACAAAAATACTGAGCCATTCGCAAAGCTTGAGCTGCTTGACGACATAAAACGCTTAGGTCTTGGCTCCCACTTTGAAAAAGAGATCAAAGACGCTCTTCATACCCTTCTCTCCTCCGGAAAACATAGTCAAAACAAACAGAGTAGAAGCCTACATGAAGTTGCTTTAAGCTTCAGACTCCTCAGAGATCATGGCTACCATGTCTCACAAGGTACATATCCACTATATATCAGAGAAGAAGCCTACATGAAACTGCTTTAATAATTCCTCTCTTGCATAAACTATATTAAATGATGAGATTGGGACGTAAAATAACGCAGATGTATTTGAGAGTTTCATGGACCAAAACGGTAGATTTAACGCATGCCTGAGCAAAGATGCGAAAGGGATGTTGAGTCTGTACGAGGCAACATTTATGGGATACCCGGGAGAGGACGTTCTGGAGGAGGCCAGGGCCTTCACCACCATTCATCTCAGAGACATGAACCAACTTATAAGCAATGATGATCATCTCTTGGGACAAGCCATCCGTCACGCGCTGGATCTTCCAGTGCATCGCAGGACGCAAAGGTTAGAGGCAAGATGGTACATCGATGCTTATGGTCAGAGGGAAGACGCTAACATGACCCTTCTCGAAGCTGCTGTTCTGGATTTTAACATTGTCCAGTCAACACTTCAAAGGGATCTCCAAGAAATGTCAAGGTACTTAGTCGGTATATTATGTTCCCTTCCCTATGCATAGATACGTACATTTAACGTCAACCAAATGATAGGAAATCATAAGAGAATATTGGCTTCAAATATATATATATACATAAATAATTATATTATAGGTGGTGGAAGGCGATGGGACTAGCTTCGAAGTTGAGCTTCAGCAGGGACAGGCTGATGGAGTGCTTCTTTTGGGCAGCCGGAATAGCGTCCGAACCTCAACACTCAGAGCTTCGAAAATCTTTAACCAAAGTTGCTTGCTTCGTTACCACAATCGACGACGTCTACGATGTTTATGGCACTTTGGATGAACTTGAGCTTTTCACCGCTGCTGTCGAAAGGTTTGTTTTCTCCTACATGTATTTATTAGTTTATTTTACAGGTTCTGTTTCCGCTCAAAGAAAAGACGACCCGCAGTTTAGGTACGGGCAAATATTACAAGTGATGAATTCTTTTGTAACGTTTCAGGTGGGATATAAACGCAATACAGGTTCTGCCAGAGTACATGAAGGTGTGTTTCCTCGCTCTCTACAATACAGTCAATGAAATGACTTATGAAGCTCTGAAAGGGCAAGGGCACAATATCCTACCCTACCTCTCCAAAGCAGTGAGTGCCCAACGAAAACGACTTCACTGTAATCTACCACAT
Organism: Vachellia pachyceras; assembly: GCA_025593235.1. NCBI lineage: Eukaryota > Viridiplantae > Streptophyta > Magnoliopsida > Fabales > Fabaceae > Vachellia > Vachellia pachyceras. The sequence goes on from JANTPZ010008986.1 coordinate 3,335, forward strand.
GTTAAATACTCTTTTAGTGAAAAACTAAATATTTTTTGCTGTCACAAAAAATATTTTTTTCTTAATACTTGAAGTGGGCGGACATGTTGAAAGCATTCCTACAAGAAGCCAGATGGTCCCATGGCAAACACATACCCTCATTTGATGCCTACTTCAGAAACGCATGGATGTCAGCTTCAGGAGTAGTATTCCTCGTCCATGCCTATTTCTTTCTCAACGGCCATTTCTCAAAGGAGTCGCTTCAATCCTTGGACGCGCACCATGATCTCTTGCGTTGCCCTTCCGTCATTTTCCGACTCTGCAACGATCTGGGCACATCAAAGGTGGACAACCTATCCTTTATCAATCTCGATCCTATGTTGTCCTTTTTGGTTCCACGTATATGTACTCTCTTCTCGAAGATTCTGATCGATGAGAACCACGTTTTAATTACTTTCGTCATTAATAATGTATTTTCAGGCGGAGTTAGAGAGAGGCGAAAGCAAGTTCGATAGTGTGTTACAAGCATCAAAGTGGGGCCACTGATGAGAATGGTCACAGATACCTGCGGGGTTTGGTGGATGAGACTTGGAAGGAGATGAACAAAGCAAGAGGGATGGGGTCTGAATTTTCAAAAGCTTTCGTAGAAGGTGCGATGAACCTCGCGAGAATTTCCCAGTGCACCTACCAGCATGGAGATGGACATGGAGCCCCGGATTCCACAACCAAGAACCGAATTCGATCATTGATCGTCGAACCCATTAAGCTTCCAAGGAATTAATGGACACGGGGATTATCTTTTCGATTTTGTTGATATTGTATAATTGACCTATATTTACCCCATTTTTCTCTTCTGCGAAAAAGAATATTTACCCCACTATTCTCGACCGTTTTGTATTAATTAAAGGAACCCTAAAATCTTTTCCAAAAGGAAATAGGCATTCAGCAAAATGACGTATTGTCTTACGAATTTGGATTACATAATTTCGATAAATTTGTTTTTGTGATTCTTTCTATATGGACAAGAGAAGGTGATATTTTAATTTTAAATCTAAATCCAATTCAAATATTTCAGACTATTACTCTAGAGAAACACTTTTTTTAATATAATTATCTGATATCAAGTACAACATGGCCAAATTTGATCATTATCAGGTCTATTAAAAATAATTGCGCTGCATCAGTGTAATTTTTTCATCTCCTGGAAATTAAATTTGACCCTTTGAATTTGTGCAAGATCCAAATCAAGTTTATTCTGTTGGACCCGTAAAAGCATAGGAGGTTTTTTTTTTTTTTGGTGAAAAAAAGCATAGGAGGTTTTGTTACAGAGAATGAATGTTTAGCATAATTCTATAACAAAAGTCACATTATGTTTTTTTAAATGAGATGACATATCGTAACAATTTTAATACTTAAAAAAGTGACACTAAATAGTACTTGAGATGAGATAATTTTTGCTTCAAAATACCATTCTCTCTGCTATATATGAAATGAAATTTAAGCTGTGATAATTAACGTATGTAGCAGTTGAAAGTTTATTCATCAGCATTATCCACAGAAACGATTTAATTAATAGCTTTGCCTTAATTAATGCTGATGACGCCCCTACGTATACGTGCCTAGCTAGCAAAGAGAACTGTAAACGGTCTTTTTTTTTTAGCCAACCGACTATTCCTTCCTAAGTGCTATGTATCTATACGAAAATTCAATTTATTTTTTAATTTTCTTCTCGATTAATTATATAATTTCCTGTCCCTTCTTCCTACTTATTATCTTTAGTCTCTTTTCCCACTAAATCTCTTTCACCTATCACATCTATAAATAATGGTATATTAAAAAAAAGAATTGCCTTTCCCATGCATTTATAGCCATTAATTAAACAAACTTTTTGCTCCACATGATTCTGTTATCTTGTGTGTGTGTGTGTGATTAGAAGGAGCCTATGTATCAAGATGCAATTATAATAAAACAGGCTGCACCTAACACGCGATCAAACAGCTACTAATTTGTTTCTTAGAAGATATTACCCTACTGAATTATAAGTGAGGAGGGATCGTGTATTTCAGTTTTCACGCACGTGGTGATGCTCTATTCCAGATATTCTTAACTTCCTCGTGCCGCCTGCATCATATCATCATACCGAGAATTAGGTTAAGATAGCTTGGCTGACCTTCATCCCTGCTTTCTCTGCCAATTTCCTAACTAATTAATTAGCTTCAAAACCTTCGTAAAAGCTTGATCCGCACGGAATTACCGATCAACGAACCATCCATCGTACACCAGAGGCAGTAGTATTCTTTTAGTTGAATAACGAACCATCCATCGTACATATTATATATTAGCATTGGAGAGACTGCGAGATAGGGACCATGCTGTACATAATAAGCCCTGCATGGTAAAGGAAAGTAAGCAATTAACATTATAGCATGCACAAGCAAACAAGCTACAAACTATATGGCCCAGTCAAGTGCCTTCCTGCCCAATTCCTCCTACGTCTCACTTAGCTTCAGAAAACGCAACAAACCTGGAGGAACTCTTCCCTTTCACAGTATTGGTTATAATAATGACTATAACTTCCGATGTTTGGCCACACAACAAACCCTTTCCCTCCCTCCTTCCCCTCAAAGAAACTCCTCTAATTACCAGCCTACCCTCTGGAGTTATGATTCCTCCTGTCCCTTGACAATGGTTTTACTGTAATTCAGTTTCCTTCATTTCTTGGCCAGTCGCTCATCAAGTCTCTCCTCGCTTCAGGAATTCCCCATACTTAGCTTGCAGTTATAGGATGAGAAGTACAAGGCCAGAGGAAGGGAGCTGCTGGAGGATGTGAGGAGGATGATCGTTAATGATAATACTGAGCCATTGGCAAAAATTGAGCTCATAGACGACATCCAACTTAGGACTTGGCTATCTCTTTGACAAAGAGATCAAAGATGCTCTTGATAGCTGTGCATAAGCCTACACGAAGCTGCTTTAAGTTTCAGACTCCTCAGAGACCGTGGCTATCATGTGTCACCAGGTAGGAAGAGTAGGCAAAACGGACTGAGTCTGTTTAGATTAAGGTCGGATTTGATATTGGGGAATCCCTAACAAGTTCCTTGTTTGGCCCAGCATGAAGATTATTTAATGACTGTTTTTAATTTAACATCTCTTTAATTTCTATTGAAAAGGGTGAAAGAGGGGAGAGAGGTTAAAATGATTTATAAATATAGAGAGAGGCAAAAATTTTAATAACGACAAATGTGAAATTTTTATCTATTTAATAGATTTCTTTGTATACGAAAATGAGGTAAAACTAACTTACACATAGCAAGTGGGGTATATATGTGTGTGTGACATTTGAACTGTTATTTTATTTTGATATTTATGATTTTCTTTTCATTTCTTTGGGTTGGGAACATATTTGTATATAATAGATCATTAAGACTTAATTGAACAGATGTATAACCATATGAATTTTAAAACTATATATCAGGACTGTCAATTATTAATAATAAATAAATAAAAGTCAAATTGCGGTGCAATTGTACAATCACCTCTTTCATCTAATTTCATCTGAACTAGTGTGATTTCACCTTGACATACAAAATTATGTAGGATCGTTAATTTGAATCGGCGTTTGTAATCACAAAAGTCAATTAAAATCCCAGAAGGTAAATTATGTTTGGGTTGGCATTTGAGTCAAGTGAATATTTTACCAAAAGTCAAGTTAGAAAATCAAGTCATATTTTGGAGATCTGTTGGGGCCGCAAAAGCGTAATAGGTGTTCAAACTGATTTTTTTTTTTTTAATTTCATACAAATGTGTCGTTTCTTCCTCAAGTGTTACAAATGCATGGATGACAACCATTACTTTGTCAATATGCTTTCCTTCTATTTATATATTATGAGTAGTTTATAGTAGTATTACTTAACTATAATGCTGGATGAGCCCATTATTAGAAATTTTATAAGATTTATTGTTTTATTATTTGGTTGAATTTAAAATATTTGATCAGTTAAATATGGGTATGTAGGATCTTCGGTGATAGCAGCGTATATAATGTTTTCCTCAACTAAAAGGCCTAAAACTCTTACCTGTAATATTTTGAATAACAGTGTCCCATCTTTAATATAAAATCTCATTTTTAGTGCAAATTATATTGCAAAATAGATTTTACAATAAACAATGGAGAGGAGGTTGTATTTTATCATATGCTATCACCTTCAGTTTTTATTATAAAAACTAATTGAAAATTAAATTTGAGTCCAAATATAAAATCCTGTTCTCTTTATCTTCTATATTTAGCCATTTTTTCTCCAAATTACCCTTATCAATATTCTGTTGACTATAAGGCTCTATTCACTTTGCATTTGGAACATCAAGTGAATTAACCAAATTAATTAATGTCTTCACCAAAAAAACAAATTAATTAATGTCCTAAATCTCTTCAAAAAAAATTATCTTAACTTTTATAATAAGAAATAGAGGTAGGATATGGCTATCTCAAGGGATTTTTAATAACTAGCACAGACTAAACTAAACAATGTGATATTGGCAGGTAACGATCGCAGATATATTTGAGAGTTTCAAGGACCAAAACGGTAATTTTGAGGCATGCCTGAGCAAAGATGCGAAAAGGGATGTTGAGTCTGTATCAGGCAACGTTTCTGGGATACCCAGGAGAGGACGTTCTGGAGGAGGCCAAGGCCTTCGCCACCATTCATCTCAGAGACATGCATGTACCAACTTAATTATAAGCAATGATGATCATCTCTCGGGACAATCCATCAGTCACGCGCTGGATCTTCCAGTGCATCGCAGGACACGAAGGTTAGAGGCAAGATGGTACATTGATGCTTATGGTCAGAGGGAAGACGCTAACATGTCCCTTCTTGAAGCTGCTGTGCTGGATTTTAACATAGTACATTCAACACTTCAAAGGGATCTCCAAGAAATGTCAAGGTATTTAATTAGTCTGCTTATTATGTTCCTTTCCCTATGTAGATACATTAATATCAACCAAATTATAGGAAATCGAAATAGAATATTGGCTTTATATATCGTTGGCAAAAAAAATTATTGGCTATATATATATAAGGGTATAATGAATGATAGGTTTCGGCCGTGGGAATAGCGTCCGAACCTCAACACTGGCGAAATATTTTTAAAACTTACAAATCTCATTTTTTAAAGTAGGAGATGTGATTTTTAAAAGTTATATATATATATATATATATTATAAATTAATGATTTTATTTGAAAGATTGTGGGTTTATAATTCTAAAGTCATATATTCCTACATATCATAAAAATGAAACTTTTCATGGAAAAATCATTATAGTTGTAACTTTTTATTGAAGTGGTATGGTTGTAACTTTAATTGAAAAGATATTGCTTCAAAAGATACAACTTCAAGACATCTCTCTGCACTTTATAAATACCTTCCCATCTTTCCATTTGGATACATAATTTTCCACACAGCAAGATCAAACTTATTGTCTTACTCTTTGAGGCACACATAGATAAAATCAAATTATCACTTTGTAAAAGTCTTTACTGTCTTGACTTGAATGTTGGAAGTGCAAATTCATACTCAAGAGTCTCTATTGTATTTGATTGAAAATCCGTCGGTTAACCCAATTTGCACCTTATAATATAGGAATATGTAGGGATAAATTAAGTTTAAAGGAAAATGTTTCCAAATCTTAGAAACATCATGAACAACTTTATTTTTCATCTTATTTATCTCTTCTTTTACTCTGCAGAGAACAATTCCCCAAACGGCGCCAACGATCTTTAAGCTTAATTTAGTGAATACAAATGATTTATTTGAAAGAGACAACTTTCTAAGAAGGCAAAGATTTTACCAACAATCTTAAAGAGTTAATTCCTATTGATCTTGGGAGTGCATTGTAATGAGTGCTCTTCATTTCTTCTGGTTGATTATAAAGAAAATAAGATAAATTTCAATTTCAATCTCTCTTTCATCCATTTGTTTTTTGACTTCTGAAAATTATTACGAGTTGCTATTAAATTTTGATTATGGGTAGACATAACTAAATATTGCATAAGTGAGAAATACAATTTCCTGATTGGAATAACAATACATTTTATATCAAAGACGTTCCAAGTGCAAAAGGATATAAAGGTTGACAAGAGAGGAAGAATTTGTTTGCCGTGGAATCAGAGTTTGCGATGGTTGAAGTCGATCATATGGTTCGAGTCGTATCAGTAATGGACATGCAACTGAATGCGTTTCTCTCCAACTGATGAGAGACTCGTAATGGTTGAATTCGAATTAAATTAGTAATGGTTCGATTCTCGGCATCAGAGTCGGGCCACTGATGAGAATGGTCACAGATATATACGGGGTTTGGTTAATGAGACTTGGAAGGAGATGAACAAAGCAAGAGGAATGGAATCTGCCTTTTCAGAAGCTTTTGTAGAAGGTGCGATAAACCTCGCGAGAATTTCCCAGTGCACCTACCAGCATGGAGACGGACATGGAGCCCCGGATTTCACATCCAAGAACCGGGTTCGATTATTAATTGTCGAGCCCATTAAACTCCCTTGTTTTATTGTTTTTACATTTTAACTTACAAAATCATGTTAAATTGCTTTTTAATTCGTACTAACAACAATCTTGATTAATCTCACAAGTTCATTCACCAGTCTTACCCTTTTTATATTTCGCATATGCACGTCATCATTAACAGAACACAACTAATCGGTACGGAGTTGAATCAGTGGTTTGAAAAGGATTGGAAGAGCAAGGCTTGCACATAATCATCTACGCTGTAGGCGCTCTTGGCATCTCCATGCTCATATATCACCTGCGCAGTTCTTGCCATGTTAAACGAAGCCTTCACTGTTGACCAAGGTATTGACTTTGACTTTGTCTTTAACTCCATTGCTATGCTATTTAGTTCCCACCACAGCTTCCCTATTCGCTCTCTTATGTATCTTCTTGCTCCGTCTTCCTCTAAATGATGATTCTCTCTCATGTAGCACTGAATACTGCTTGCATTATCTCCTCTTTCTTGCTCTTCCTGATCATCACAGTGAATCTTCATCTTTAATTGATTTATTATTAATAATAATCAATGGAGATCCCATTTAGGCATGCGTGTACAGGACAAATGAAAGGGGATGATTATATTATTAAAGCAAAGCATACGTACAGTTGAAGTTCCCAAGTCATCCCACAGGCGAAGAATTTGGCCAGACACATTGAAGAGCCTTGGATATGGATTCATCGTCGTGGAAATGTTTTGCTCCGAGAGATCATCTCCTATAAGGAAGAATGCGTGGACCAGTGCCATGTATGATCCTGCAGAGGTCACACCATTCTTCAAATATACTTCAAAACTTGGTATGTGTCCTCTGTTGAACCACTTGGCTTCCTCTAAGAATGCTTCGAATATGTCTATCCACTGCACCCAAACCGTCATTAATTAAATGCTCAATCCCATCTTGGTTGGTAATTAAGTACTTTTTCCTAATATTTAGATACTCTTACAGTTCCTTTGAGGAGAGCAACCACGGTCAAGCCACGGTCTTTCTGAACTCTGTAGGCGATTTCATTGGTTGTGTTGTACAGTGCCATGTAGCATATCTTCATATACGCAGGTAGCCCCTCCATTGAGTCCAGATCCCACCTGTAAAACAATATGATCAGTTCTGAATCACGCGTGGATTCTATTTTAGTGATAATGAGAAAATATTTGACAAGCAGATCAACCTTCTGATGGCTTCAGTGAAAAGGACAAGGTCATCCAAGGAGCCATAGGAGTCAAAGACATCATCCATAACCAGTAATATGCAGATGGTTTTGGTGAGTTCAATTCGGCAATCAGAATAGCATGCCTCTGGAAATATGCCCACCGTCCACAGGAAGCACTCTGATGGTCTGTCTCGAGCAAAACCAAGTTTATCGACGAGCCCCAGTTCTTTCCACCACCTAAAAATGTCAAATATTCAAGATTTTGTCCTTATATGCAGCATTGAATATGATCAAGAACGTTTCAAATTAAAGGTTGAGATCTGTGTCACCTGCAAATCTCTGCCAATTCTTTTTGGTGCAGAGATTGAAGCATGTCAAAGTCTAACTTGGCCAAAGCAAATAGAGCTGGCATGTGGTCGCTACATGTTTCATATTCATGAATGAAGTCTCTGGCTTCCAGCCTGACCATTCTGAGGTGCCTTGGAAGCCTCAAGGCTCTCTCAACATGGCGTCCTTCTTCAGGGCTCAGGTCCGGTAAGGATTGGCGAAGGTGGAGCTTTGTAAATTGCATGGCCTCCCTTAATAAACCTTCACCCTCCGCTCCTAAGTATGATGCCTCGTACAAGTTAAGCAAACCCCACGTATCTCTGATGATCGACTCCTTGAATTTGCCCCTTTCATCCCTAAATTTCTTGAAGACATCTTCTGTGTCGACAATCAAACAGTTCAAAGTTGTGCAGAATAATGCATTACTCCCATAATAAAGTAAGTTTCTCATGCTTGAATGCCCACAGAAAAAAGGGAACACAAATTATAAGCTGAACCTGTTGATGAGGAACTAGTGAAGATGGCATTATGCCTGAGGAGACGAAAGCGAAGTGCAGTGGCAAAGAGATCGTCCCCAGCGTCCCAACCAGTCAGATCTCTCAGTATCTCGTGGATGTCTTGTTCGAAATGGTGGGAAAGTCCCAGATGTTGTATTGTGTCTATCATCTTCAAGGTTTCCTTTGGATCTGACATGTTTCGCAGGGCCTCTCTAACTCTTCTCTTCAAGGCTTCCATGCTTTGTGTGAATTCATCAGTTTCAACCGCTACCCAGTACTAACAAACAGATGCCAGCATGGAGAAAAAAGTGAAACGATATGATTCATGGCAGACAAACAAATAAAGTGTTGCCAAGGAAACACAAACGAGATATATAATGGCTTTCAAACTTTATTTGTACCTTATCATGAAGAGAAACTGATGTGGTTATGGAACGTCTAGGTTGTATCTTTGTTGATTCCCGGTTGTGGAACGATAAGCTGGGTGATTGATACGTGATTGGCGAAGAGCTAACTCTTGGCCGCAGGCTTATATGATCTGATGAACGAGCTCTGCGATATTTAACTGTAGACGCAGCCATTTTCGTCGTCGTCGTCGTTAACTTTGTAACAGACATGGCTGTGGTAGGTTGGGGTGTTAATGAGTTTAGAAATGAGATATAATTAAGCTGGGCTTGGTTACCCGTTTATATAGAGATACGATATGCCTTGCGAGAGCATCGTTAGACTGGCAACATCGTTTAACCATGCATCGATGGTTTTTGTCTGGATAATATTGAAATAAATAGTTAAATACGTAGTTTATTAACTTTCTCATCTGTTTCGCATAAATTTAAATCATTTATTGAACTCTGCTCAATTATTCAAGGGAGATTTAGTCTCAGGTCCCAAATAACCAAAATATTTAAGAAATGGTCCCATGGAGAAAAATATTTAATAAAAGGTGCCATTGACAAATATTTGAACTCTTCAAATATTTTTCTTGGACCTGAGACTAAATCTCCCATTATTTCAATGTAAATATTATTTTTTTAATTCTTAATATTCTTGAAACATTTAAAAAATATTTATATTAGTGGTTGGCGGGTCAAATTGTGAATGGCAAGTTGTGCTTATGAAAATGATGATAGAAATCATTATTGCAGCAAAAATGAATTGACTGGTTTGATTAACGAAACAGCCTATGCTCCAAAATCTGAAATCATAAGAACCGATTTGTATGGGCTTATTGATCTCCCGTCTCCCTACGTCTTCCTGATGCATTAATAGACCAAATCCAAATGTTTCGTTTCCATTTTTAAGAACAGTTTTTTTTTTGTTTTTAAAAATAAGATAACAAAAATATTTTTTTGGTGTTTTGTTTTCAATAATTTATTTTTATGAACAAAAAATAGAAATTTATTTTTAAAAACTAAAAAAACAACTTTTAGTTGTTTTTGCATTTTTTTGTATTTGATTAAAAAAATTGGAGAACCATTTATTCTACACCTGATAGCTTCTTTTACTATTTAAAAACTTGATAAAATTTCGGGATTCGCTATGAATATGATTACTTTCAAATGTTAACTGTTTTAAATATACAGTATCGTTGTTCTTTAAAATATAATTAGAAAAAAAGTTTTACCAAAACAATATATTCGTATGGACCAGGAAAATGTCTACATTTCTATATTTATGCTTGCTTTCAGTCCTTGAAATTTTCAGGAAAAAATAAATAAATTTTGCACTATTCGAATCTAAAGATCCTATGGAGATATTGTGTTTTTGGAAAAGTTTATTTACTCTCTAAAAACATGTTCAACAGTGTTTTTCACAAAAGGAGATAATATCATCTATATATTTACATCGGTTGACGTAAAAGTACCTCTATATCACGTTTCTAAACGGACACATTACAGATATATATATTTGGAATTTCTTTACAAAGAGCAAAGATTTGACTTTGACCATTTCTCCACTTTTTTTGTTTTGCCAAAGACCATTTCTCCACTTGTTGGATAGAAATAGACGGCAATTACAACCGCCGCCACACATAAATTGAAATATTTAAGATGAGATTGCGCAGACTCTAGCATAGCAGCCCCTTAGGGCTTGATAAAAAAAGAGGCATGAAACACGTTATTTGACTAAATTTTGTATTAAGAATCATGCTGGTATCTTATTTATTTATTTGGGACAACAAATATAAATTAACTTTATTAATTTGTTTAACCAGAATACGTTCGCTATGTGTAGTTAAAAAACTTTGAATAGAAGAGAACCTGGAGAGTGGAGAGACTCGAGTTGCTCTTACTGCTTTCCTCTCATTTTAATTAAGGGAGATTTACTATTTGGTCCCATATAGTGAAGATATTTAGCAAATGGTCCCAAAGTTTAAAATATTTAAAAAATGGTCCCATTGAATGCAGCGCATGGGGTTGTCACTTGACAACCCCTGACAACACCATGTGCTGTATTGATGGGACCATTTTTTAAATATTTTAAACTTTGGGACCATTTGATAAATAAATCCTTTATGTGGGACCAAACAGTAAATTTTCCTTTAATTAATAGTGGTTTTATCAATTTTTTTGGTCCTACACTTTTAACTGTCATTTTATGACACTGATGAGTAATTAATACTCTTGTTCTCTTCAATTCTATCCTTAATAATAACTAATTAATGTTTGGTCCTTCAATATTGTGAAACCATGTTAAAATTTATGATAAAAAATAGAGAAGCCGTACGGAAGGTTTTTTTTTCAGGTGATTTATGTTCAAGTCCCGTAGAAGGAAGTTATTTATGAAAATGTTCTAAGAGATTATCGATGGTAGATGCTCCACTTGTTAATGGTGCTCCTCAATTTGTCATTGACAACCTCTTGGAATCTTTTCATAAATAACTTCCTTCTATGAGACTTGAGCCTAAATCTCCCCTTTTTTTTCCACAAGGACTCTGTGATAGGGATGGTTAACCATAACAATGGGGTGTTTGGCAAAGCTTCTGAACACCCCAAAAGCACGTTCAACAGTATTTTTCCGTAAAACGTGATAATCTCCTTTACACATAGATAAATGGTAAAAGCACTTCTCCACTGCTTTCCCAAACAGACCCATTAATAATGCACCCCATGTTATGGGGGCTCCACGTGACGAAACTTCAATTAACATTCTGTCAGTTAATAATACCATTCCCAGTTAACTCTCTTTATTTGGTTGACTATTTTATAAAAGCATCATTTATGATGCATGAAATAAAAATTAGCTCTCAGGTTCATGAAAATATATTCCAATCCCAGATGACACATTCAATAACAGATAATAGGGTAAAACTACGGAGCCGCAAGAAAGAAAGGAGGATAAATTCCAGAGTACGTAACTGGAACAATGGCTAGTGGGAAACGAGAAGAAATGTTCACAATAATTTTCACTGATGCCTTCAAAACCCTTCTTGATTGCTACATTTATATATACTCTACTTTATGTAACCCGTATCCATAAAGCCAATGATTTCATGCCCAATGGTCCCCCTCTATACCAAATCATAGTATTTTAATTCTCTAGGGACCGTATGTTTTACTTAAGTGAGTTTGTTAATATATTTTTTGCAATCTTCGTTTTTTGTAATCTAAAAAAAATTAACCAAAATGTAGCAATTTTGCTCCGTAAGTAATCAAAATGCATCAATGTCGCCTCACCATCAGTTTATGTTAACTTTGACTATTAGTTGACCAATCATTTTGAGGTGGCATGTCCACTTGATATTCACGCCAGAGTCACAAGTGAGAAAAATAATTAAAAAATGTATCCTTCTTCTTCTCCCATTCTCCGGTGACGTTAACGGTATAGTTAGTCGTGAAGCTTCCTTGCTGTCCATCAATGGTGGTCAGGAATTCCTAGACACCAATTCCTCTCTCCCTTCTTTGCAATCCATAAACAAAAATCACACTAGCTCCTACTCTCAAATCCGAAGTCGACAATGGCAAGCTTGATTGAGAGGTCCCTGGTTGTAGGGTTCGGACGACGCAATGACTCTCCTATCCTCAATTTCATAGTTACTCCATTGCCACTAGAGAACCAAATCAAAGAGATTAGGAAGGATGACAAGAGGAGGGGCTCAATCAAACAAACAGTTAAAATTAACTTTAACAAAGTCATAATACTGTTACGTTTTGATTACTTCCAGGCTAATATCACTTTTCGAAAGACTTCCCAATATCTAATTCTACTCAGATAAAAGTTTTAGGATAAATTTACACCTTAACCGTGATATATATATATATATATATATGAGATAAAAGATAACACGTAATATTTGAAGAAGTAGCATAAATGAGGAAGTCATGGTGAAAACATGTACGTTGTTGATGCACAAGATGGTTGTGCCATTAATACATCGATAATCTTGACAGCTTTTGATCGATAGGGAAAACTGAGTACAGGCAGGGCAACATAAAATTTGAGTCATGTTCTTTATTCTATTAAGCAAAAGATGCAATTGTACGTTGAAGATGATTGAGTGGTCCGTTTCTATAATTTGGAAATAGAGGACAAATTTATGTAATTCAACCAGAATTAAAGTGGGTTCAGTGTTTATGAACAATGTGCCAAATGAGATACGTCGTGGTGCGCACATCCCTTGCTAGTTGGCTGTGACCTTTGACACCACCACCTCAGGAACGTAACGTAGACATCTACTTTGTTTGACTTTATATAATAATGTATTTGTAGTTTAAATTATAATACAAACAAAATTTAATTAGGGTGCTTATCTAATAAATCATAGGCAGCATCAATCCATTAAATTTGGATTATTCCATTTCGAAATTTCTAAATCCGATTTTTTTAAATCAGCCATTTATTTATATAAAAATCATTACTACACGTAATACATGATGGAGCATAAAGTTAGGGATTGTTTTGAAGTTATTTTGAAAATAGCTTTTACAGATTTCGAGGTAAAACCTATGTTTTGGAGAATAAATTTTAGAAAATAATTTTTACAGATTTTGAGGCAAAAACCTAGATTTAAAAAAATGATTTATGTTTGGGAAGTTATTAGCTTTTACGAATTCTGAGGCAAAAAAGTGGGTATGAAAGAGGAAAGAGAAAGAATAAAAAGTATGAAAGAGGAAAGAGAAGAAAAACAAGTAGGAAAGAAGAAAGAGAAAGAAAGAGAAAAGAGAAAGAAGAAAAAAAGTAATAAAGAGAAAGGAGAAAGGAGTAAAAAAGAGGAAAGATGAAAGAGTAAAAAGTAGAAAATAGAGAAAAAAAATAGGAAAGAGAAAACCTAAATTTCAAAATCTAGATTTTAAACCGAGATTTTATAAACAAAATAGTTTTTTTAAAAAAATTTTATATTTAAATAAAATTTAGATTTTGAAGATGACAAACAAACCTTTGGTGGATTTGTGTGGGACGATGGGACCGCAAATGACGACATAACGTGATGCAAAACAGTAATTACTGACCCCTCCTTAGTCCTCTTGATGTGAAACGAAACAACGATGCGGAAGGATAAAGAAAAAAGATGATAATAAAAAAAATATTTTTATATAAATTGAGATGAATATATAAAATAAAATTACCTTATTTTATAAAAAGATACCGTGTTTGAACTTGTTGTTAAACAACCCTACAAAAGCTAAATCTTATCCTACAGTCACTTTTGGGTTTCACTTTTCACTTAAATGATCAACGTCAACTTTGGTGGGGGAAAAAACATCATCATCAAGTTGGCCAAAAAAAAAAAATCATCAAGCAATATAACTGCTGCTGCCAACCCATCAGTAGATAGCACATGCATAATCATGGATATGGGTCAAAATGTCAGTTAACCTATGAGTTAGCCCGTCAGTCCAATTTTTTTTACATTTAATTTATAGTTTAGGGTTTAATTTGGACGTGGGAATAGCGTTCAAAGGTATAGGGTCCGTTTAGATAAGCGGTGAAAAAAGTAACTTTTTGGTAAAAGTTATTTTGGAAAAGGAATTTTGAGTAGAAGTTAAAATTGAAACTTGATTTATATTTTGATAAGCGTTGGAAAAGTGACTTTTTTTTAAAAGTAAAACCGTTTGGATAAACTTTTGAGAAGTGATTTTTGGTGATAAATTACATATTTATATATTTTATTTTAACTATTTATGATAATTTTGAGGAAAAAGACAATAATAAAAAATAAAAAATAGAGTAAATGAAAATATATGTAAATTAAATATTAAGAAAAAAGAAAATTTCTTTCAACTAACTACTAACATCACATAAATAATTGCATCATACAATTGGTCAACTAACCAGTAATATGAAATAATTAATTTGATCATAAAGTCTCTACAATTTGATTTCTAGTTGCATCACGAACATGCTGCATTATGTCTTCCCTCCAAAACTAGCTAGTTTGTTGGCTGGAAATCAAAATCGATGAAGCAAACCATAGAGCGAGATAATGGCAACAATAACAAGCTAAAAAAAACTTCCAAATTAACTCCCAAGCTTTATAAATACATTTAAAGTTCCTCCATAATGCAGAAAATCCAGATGATCCCTATGGTTGTAATATTAGCTTGAAACCTTATTCTGCATAGAACACCCCAGCAGATAAATGCATGTTCTCCCTATTCTTCATTTTTAGTAGCACTTGAATGTTGGAAACTAGGTTCAAAGTCAAGTTAAAAACAAATAATTTAACATAAAGTTATATATCAGGTGTCAATTCTATTTCAAAAAATGATATAAATCTGACTATGTTTGTGTTTAATAAATAGTGATTTACAAAGAGCTTATTTCATTTTGTCTAAAATTTATTATTTAATTTTTTAAGAAGATAGTTTTACAAATATAAAAATTATTAGGTTTTTTGGTAATTTTTATTTTTTCTGGTAATATATGACCCACTTTTTTAATTTTTTAATTTTTTATCTTGTTATCTTTTTTTTATAATATAAAACACATGTTTTTTATCTTACCTCTCTCCACTTTTTCTTCAAAAGTCATACTTTTCTACTTATTGGAAGAAGGTGCTTTTTTTAAAAAAGTCATTTTGGATTAAAGTGTTCCCAAACACTCAAAAAATATTCTACCGAACTTCTAAGATTGAAAAGCCACTTTTTGGTCTCTGCCGCCGAACCAAGCATACGCATATATTTTTGGGACGTGGGAATAGCGTCCAAAGCTTCAGCAGGGACAGGCTGATAGAGTGCTTCTTTAGGGCTGTGGGAAGGAATAGCGTCCGAACCTCAACACGGTGAGCTTCGAAAACGCATTAACAAAAGTTGCTTGCTTCGTTTACCACACTCGACGACGTGTACGATGTATATGGGCACTGTGGATGAACCTCAACACGGTGAGCTTCGTTTACCACACTCAATGACTCTCCTATCCTCACTAAAATTTCCCCCAAAGAAACCAGCTTTTAATAACATGATTTTTTGTCTTACGTTGGAAAAAAAAGGTATCTTACGAATTGTTTATTTATAATTTTAGAATGTTAAAAAAAATGTAAACTAGAATTATTAAAGATAAATCGTACTAGTACCGGTTATTCTTTTGACATCTCATCACACCAACTGCTGAAGGACCACGACTACTTTCGACAGAAATCATAAACCGTGCTTAATTTCTAAGTCATCTTTTTTTAGAATTGGAGGTAAATCCCCTTTGAAAATTAATTAGAGAATACGATATGATCAATTATACATGTGTAAGCTCAATTGTATATACGGAAGTTCAGTTGCACATAACGTGATAGTTCTTTTGAATATTATGAAAACTCAATTACATATGTGTGAAAAATCACATTTTATAATTAAATTTTTAATACCGGATTTATCCTCCGTTCTTCCATATTTTACCTTGAATTATTAAGTCAGTTATTCCTATTCAGTTCAATCAATTTATTATGGTTGCCCAGAATAAACCAAACGCAGCTGATATACAGAAGTACAGAACCATGAAAATGTCGTGTCATCAATTATTTGACATCTCATCCTCTTTTCTTGCTCCTCCTGATTATCAGTGAATCCTCATCTATAATTAATTTATTATTAATAATAATTCAATGGAGACCCCATTTAGGCATGCATGAAGAGGACAAATGAAAGGGGATAATTATATTAATAAAGAAAAGGCACACGTGTACAGTTGAAGTTCCAAAGTCATCCCACAGGCGAAGAATTTGGACAGACACAGTGAAGAGCCTTGGATATGGATCATCGTCGTGGAAATGTTTTGCTCTGAGAGATCGTCTCCTATAAGGAAGAATGCGTGTACCAGTGTCATGTATGATCCTGCAGAGGTCACACCATTCACCAAATATTTCTTCAAAACTTGGAATGTGTCCTCCGTTGAACCCCTTGGCTTCCTCTAAGAATGCTTCGAATATGTCCATCCGCTGCACCCAACCGTCATTAATTAAATGTTCAATGACATCTTGGTTGATAATTAAGTACTGTTTCATAATACTACTATTTATAGACACTCTTACATTCTTTTGTTAAGACTCTTACAAAGCCCAAACCCATTCATTTATTTACCTCCAGTAGACCTCTGTTATATTATTAGCCCAGTATTGTAATAATGATATTTTACTGTGTTCTAGAATATACTCATACAAGTGTATACGTGTAATGATCTTGTACAGATTAGGGTTTCTACACCCTCTATAAATTGAATAGTATTACACTGCAGCTGTCCCGCCATTGTTACAGAGTCTATTCTTGTGTAAAGTTTATCTTCTTTTGAGGTGCGCAACGACGGTCAAGCCACGGTCTTTCTGTATGCAATTTCATTGGTTGTGTTGTACTGTGCCATGCATGTAGCATATCTTCATATTCTCGGGCAGCCCTCCATTGAGTCCTGATCCCGCCTGTAAAAAAGGTGCATGGCAAGGTGGTTGAAACGTACATGTCCTACTAAGTGGAGGAAACAGTGTCATATATGAGGATTGAAGTGTTCCTGAAATCTTAACTCCAGCCAACGCAGCCATTATGGCCAGTCTTTGTTGCAGAGACTGACTATATATTTATAGAGTTTGGAAATGGTTGCTTAGTTTTCTGACCAC
Source organism: Vachellia pachyceras (assembly GCA_025593235.1). Lineage (NCBI taxonomy): Eukaryota > Viridiplantae > Streptophyta > Magnoliopsida > Fabales > Fabaceae > Vachellia > Vachellia pachyceras. The sequence goes on from JANTPZ010008986.1 coordinate 20,880, forward strand.
AGACCACAGATTCTGGTGTATGTGTTTATATAGGCTCACTCAACTTAGCTTGGGATAACGTTAATTAGCCATTCTTACCATTCATGACCGTATTGTTTTACATTATTCTCTTTTGTAAGTTATACGAATATATGTGTGTCCGTGTGTGTAAATAGATATATAATGAATTGAATTTCCCATCCTCAATAATTGATCCTATCACTCTCCTCATGTTGCTAATTTTTCATGCAATCAAAGGTGGCCATTTTGTGGCATCCCATGCCGTCGGCAGATATGCTAAAATTTTATGTTGCAGTTGGAGTTGCTGGCAGATCAGTTTATCAGAGAGAGACGTGAAGCTGGAGAGCGAAACGGACAAATACGGTTGTCGTTTGATTGGAAGATGATGAATAAAGATGGAGACATATTGGATCGGATCTCCACTGTCCAAAGACCCGGTACGGACAGGCGGACAGCTATAAAACCTTACCATGATTCCTCGACTCTTGTATTATGCAGATAAGGTCAACATGTGCTCGTTGCCCTGAATCTCTCGCGGACAATTTGGGCCTGAGCCCTCACAAATGCATAATGCTAAGCCCAGTGACTTAAGGAATGAGAAAAATGTCAGAAGTTGGATTTGAACCCACGCCCCAGAGACCATTTATAACTAAGCACGTCCTTGATTGCCATTCTCCTTATTTTCAAACTCCCCGTCAAGCCTTCCCCAAACTTGTATTTTCATAGTGTTTGGCAATCATGTTTTAATCAATATGCAAATTGAAATAAAATTCTTCTTACATACTTACTTCAATTTACGTAAAATCACTTTTCCAACGTATTCTCAAACACGCCTTTTGTTGACAATGTTGGTGGAAATAGTTTAAGAAGAAGAAATGAAAAGATGAAAAGGAGAGTTGTGCACGATGTCTTCAAGAGGTGTGGGTAACAATTTCTTTTAGACTTAACTTGCCCTCACCTATAAGGTGCAAGTTGGGTTAGCTGACGAATTTTCTGCAGGATATATTAGAAGCCCCTGAGTATAGATTGTACTCCCGACACTCAAGTTAAGACAACAAAAGTTTTTACGAATGATAATTTGGCTTTATCTATGTGTGCATTTAAGAGAAAGACAGTGAGCTTGATCTTGTTGTGTGAAAAATGTATGTCCAAATGGAAAGATGTGAGGGTACTTATAGAGTATATAGAGATGTCTTGAAATGGTACATTTCAAGTAATGTCTCTTCAATTATAAGTCATAACCATATTACTTCAATAAAAAGTCACAACCATAATAACTTTTATATGAAGTGTTATATTTTTATGGTATGTAAGGATACATAACTTTAAAATTATAACTCATTATATAACCCCTCAAATAAACTTATTAATTTATAAGGACATAACTTTTAAAATCACATCTCTTCCTTTAAAAAATAACATTTATTCATTTTAAAAATACTCCAACATATTTAATCTATTGACAAATATCTTCTTTTTCTTTCCTTTTTTATTTTTGGCAAGCAAGTCAAGCACTCAATCTGATATTTGATCCCAAGATGGCTTATGTTTGGGAACAAATTTGGGCCTTAATAATGGGCCTACAGGCTACCCAAACAGAGATGAGTACCCTGAAAAGGAAAATCTCCATTTACCGGTAAAAAGATCCACTGCCAGGCACTTTTCGTTCTTGTTACCAATTTTTTATCATTAAACTATTGAAGAAAAATATGAACAGCGTACAAACTGGAAAGAAGGCTGGAATCATGGAGAGATGTGTCCATATTGTATACCAACATTACATCAAATAAAACTGTTTCTAATAAAAAGATAATCGTACTTAGCAAAAACATGAGAAAAGTATAAAAACAAAGTGGGTTGGGTCTGCTGGAAAGATTTAGTCCAACATAATTTAATAAATCAACATTCAGATGCTCACTATGAGAAAAACCGGTTACGTTTCGTGTTTGATAATGTTTCTAGTAGGATTGAATCGATTAGAATGATATATATATAGTTAAGAGATAGGTATAAGTTACTATTTAAAAGTTTATGATAATAAGTATTAAAAATGCTATGAAAGTAGTGAAGGAAAATATAGGCTTCGTTTGGAAATCTGTTGGGAAAATGGACACAGATTCCGATGTACTTTATGTGAGAGGAATTTTGTCTCGGCTTGCGTGAGAATGGGTTTTGGGAGTCAGAACGAGGTTTCCAACAGAAAACCAAACGAAGCTATAAACAAGCAAGAGTGGAAAAACTGACACTGTTTGTAATTTTAAATTGAGTGTGGTTTCCTATTTTCTTGAGGCCCACCTATTACATTTACTGTAATTATTGTCAAAGTATATTGCTTTCCCCCAAAATAACAAACGAATTGTCTGCCACGTGGAGAGTCTGTGGGAACTGGAACCGCAAAATTAATTGGTTAATTAAAGAAATTCATACGTGATTTGAAATCTTATAGTTCCATGAAGAAGTACACATGGTTAATTTGTAATTACAGTAGAAGTGCGTACACGTGAGGCTGCTTCATTCACCGGTCAAACGCGTTTTCTTCTACTTCAAGTCATCTAACATCAAAAGGGTTGGAGCTGAATTATATAGCAGCAATACATTATTAATACCATACATAAATTAAAATAATGTCTGAGACAGTCCCTATTCATCGTCTTCTTCGCACAGCTTTTGCTTTTGGTGTCATCGATGAATGTATTCCAGTCGCTGAGACCTCGAAAACGGCAAGATGATGAGTGGCGTCCAAGGGAACGATTGAGTTCCCTCCCACTTTGCTTTGCATCAAATCATGAAACCCCACTTTATGACGGAACGAATGATATATATACTCCATACAGTTATTTTTAAAATCTAACAAATAACGATTTAAAAGTCGAGAAGCTGATAAATGCTGTGTAATCTGCAAGTTTAAAAGGCTCTTCTCCTTCTCATTTAGTTAGCCTTTTAGAATGGGCTTTCCTTTAAACTTAAGAACATAACATTGATGCTGTTTAATTATATATAGCCGTTTTATAATGAATGAATGGATGGGAGTCTTATTAAATACGGCATGAAAATTAAGGATATATAACTTATTAAAGGAAACAACCAAAATGCTTTGCCAGGCTAGCTATCTCCCCATTGCTTACGGAATTAGAAATGAAGGTGCAAGAAGAGTAATTATTAAGGATGTTTTGCTCAGAGACAGGAAGGAACAATGTATTAGGAAATATTTACGTTAAATGTAGCCCTTCCACTTCAATCACAAATATATCAATAATTGTTTGACTTATATAGGAAATATAAAATTGCTCAAGTACAAGCCTATATACTGTCGGTCAACTTCAAGTTATTTCTCAGTGAAACCATTAGGTGGGCACGTAGGGAAAGAGAAGAACAGAAGAAAGACTCGACTCAGAATGATATAATAGTTCTATTTGTTTTTAATAATTAGATTTTTGTAATGCAAGTATCTAAAATGAGGCAACTGCTTAATAATGATGTTGAAATTGTCCATCTACAACTATTTTAACAAGTTTTGTTAAGAGGTCTTTCTCTTTCGATTCTAGCATCCAAAAAAAAAAGATTCCTGCCCTTGGTAGAATATACACTTTCTCCAGATAAAAATTGTTCGTATGTATATGACAAACTTAAATCCTGTTCATCAACAAAATTACAAGGAACCAAAGATAATATGAATAGTTGACTGTCTATCTTAATTATTCTTTCGTCTTTATCATAAGGATCTTATCGTTACTATGAAGTATTTTGTTTATAGTATTGATTTTATTCTCTAAGTGTATTTTGTTGTTATACATTTCTTACCTAACTAGACAATCTCTCCTAATTATTGAATTTCATCGGGGATAATTTCAAAAGTATGAGTTAATTTTAACTATCAATCTAGTTAAATTAAGTTGTTGATAGGTTTGTATAAGTTATATAATGACTAGAGAATCTAATTAGAAAATAATTACATATAACCATGTCAGGATTGATGTGTCTATGTATAGTGCCTCACAGTGCATCAAACATGTCTCCATAGAATGGTACGTATGAATATGAATGGTAGGGAGTTTTCCTTGTTCAGTTCATAATGAAATAATGGAATTTGTTACTGTTACTTTCTTGACTTTCGAACTATGACATTCGAACCAAGGCGAATCACAGTAACATTCAAATTGTAGTTACCGTTGACCAAAGAAGAAATATTTAATGACCATGCACGTATAGGCTCCTCGAAAGCAACTCAAACTCTCTTCAAGAAGATGTCATTGTGTATGATAGAGACGTTCAGCTCAGAAAGTGGTTCCTCTTTGGAGCTCACCCAACAAAGAAGAAAGCCATTATCATCCTCTTAACATGGCGGTGGGGTTGACCCACTAACTTGAATGCTCCATTCCCTTTCTATACCAGCAAATTTGTATATCACAAAAACGCGTTCTTTATTACCAATAAAGTTTTTGGACCCAAAAAATAATGATTGCACTAAAGCTTTCCCTCTAAATCCCACCATTGCCACACGATCAAACTAGAAACGTTCATTGTACTGGCCACAGAGCATGCGTTGTATACTGTCTTTGCTTATTACCAATATTCGTTAGAGGAAACGACATGGAACTGTGTAAAAAACTCTCGGCTCAATATGATCTTTTGCTGTACAGTGAACTTAATCAACTTCATGAGCTACGCAAGATTTTGAGGAGAAAACTATGAAATTGAACTCACTCTTTTGCTATACACTACATGCAAGTTACATAGGGAAAAAATCTGGATGTATTTGTGACAATTGTTCTCTCATGAACAGAGTTTGGGAAATGATCTTGAATAACCGTGGCTTGGTACTCTAGATTTCATGATCTTTGCCATGTGGTTTTGGAATTTCCTACAGACGTTCTCCAATTCTGTGACCCTCCATTGCATTCCTTGTAAGTTTGCTGCGAATTTCTTGTCTTGGCCCAAAACATTAAATTCCGTTTTAGCATAGAGCATGACCTGTTCTTTGATTCTGTGTGTCGTTCCTCTTCTTCTACCAGTGTCGCTTGAACTACGTGGCGAAATGGTGATTGAAGCCGCATTGGGAGCGCCAAGAATCATGTTTTTGAGCTTGGATTGTTGAACCACTAGAGCCTTAACTGCACATTTTGAAGGGAATTTTCTGTTCTGGGACAGAAGCAGGCATGTTTCGGGTGAAAGCTTCTCATAATTTAAAGCGCCACATATCTTCAGCTTTTCTTCCTCTGACAAATGCGAGTGCACCTGTACATATAAAGAAGTTTAAAAAGGTTTCAATCTAGAAGAAGATTCAATTGATAAATGATTTATGAACCAACTAACCCCAAGATACATGTCCACTGCATGATACAGTTCATCATATGAGTCTCTTGAGGAATCTGGAAGTGTTACTGCAAGAGCCAAGAACTTGGATGGCTCTAAATAAGGATCAGGGGCTATTTCGGCTATATACAAATCTATGAAGCTGGCAACTCTCTCCATCCGAGAAGGAGCATTCAGACAGTTTCCTTGACGCAGGAATGCTTTCAATAATCTCAGAACAAGATCCACGTCGTATAAGTAGCTTATTCCATAAGGAGATGGGACAAGCAAATTGTCCAACGTTGCTTGATCCAACTGGGCGCCAATCATATTCTCCAACTTGT
>JANTPZ010008987.1:0-10072 GCA_025593235.1 Vachellia pachyceras
CCAACCCGTTTTCCCAACCCTACTTTTTTCCAACGGTATACGCAAACCAAGACAAAAAGTATCTCGAAAATCGTAAAAAGCATTTTGATATTCGTAAAATATCTCAAAATCTGTGAAATCATCTTGTAATCCATAAACTCATTTCTCCAACGGATTCTTAAATAAACACCATATCTCATCCCTTTCACCATCATACTTGACAACCTCCCCATCCGATGTCCACCTCCACCATTCATGGCCTCCCCCTTCGACGTCCATCTCCATGATTCATAGCCTCCCCCTTTGGCATCCCACTCTAACTTGTGACATCGACTCTTCCCCCTCTCATCTTCCTCTATCGGGTATCCCTCTTCCATTTGCGACAGTGCTTCGGTGAGGATGATGAATCTAAAAGGGAGAGAGCGATAACGATAATGGTTTGACTCCCCACCTTCCATTTGAAGCTAGGCAACTTGGATCGACCCCATTCTCCATAGCGATGGCATCAAACGCACATCACAATTGAACGCTAAAGATGCGACTTCGGTAATGAACACGTCTCCACATCACCGATGAACATGACCTTCCCATTCGATCTCAGATCTCATGTCACCAAACTTGAATCCACATTTGTAGATGTTAGATATGTTATTGATGAATTTTTTGTTGTATTTGCTAGTATTTGATCTCCTTTGCTTGATTTCCAGTGACGATGGAGCACAATGGAAGAGATGTTGGTGGGTTTGCACGATGGAAGTGGCATTTTAACATTTTCATATTATGAATGTTGTATTTCAATTACAAATTATATCTCACTTCCACCGTCTCAACAAACGTGTTTTAAAGGGCATTTAAATGGAAAATGGTGGTTCGGGGATACGAATCTCTATAGATAGATTGAAGCCTTCACTATAAAATTGTGCTAGAATTTGCTAAATAATCCTAATGCTATGTGGGTTCAAGTTCTTAAAGCCAAATATAAGTGTAGGAATATAATGATCCTATGTTACAAGTGCAGATGAAAAAAGCTCTTCCCTCAAGGTGAGGGGTATATGTACTTAAAAAGGAATGCGGGAGTTAAAATTGGTAATAGCGAGAGTACATCTTTCTGGTTTGATAATTGGACAGAAGTTAATACTCACTGATTGATCTTATCCCCAGAGTAGAAGCTATGGCTGATAGAAACTATAATGTTTTGAAATATGTTACCCATTAGGGGAAATGGGACAGTAATAATATGAGAAGATGGTTTCAACCCCATATTATTGATTGAACTATGAGTGCACACCCACATCGAGAGGGAAGAAGGGAGGATAAGTATTTCTGAAAACCTTTATATGATGGTTGTTTTTCTCTTAGCTCTCCCTATCATTTTCTTTCTGCAAGCACCTAGGCCCAAAGAGACACCATATGAAAGTAGCTATGGAGATGGCAAATTCCAGAAAAAATCAAAGCTTTCATGTGGATGTTTGCACATGGGAAGAAATATACATCACAACTCCGATCTAGACGAGATATTGTTGAATCTGCTAGGTGTCCATTCAGTTACATACAAAATGAAGATACTATGCACTTGCTTCAAGACTGCATCAATGTACGAGAGCGTTGAGTTTCCATAGTCAATCCTTCTTTATGGGATGAATTTTCATCTTTCAAGGAGTGGAATGGCTTAGATGGAACCTCAAAAGGGAAGTGGGCAATGATTTCTCTCAAAAGCTACAATGGAATGTTTTATTCGGTTGCATATGTTGGGATACAAGGATAGCCAAATGCAGGAAAGTTTTCGGAGAATATAACTAGATTGATTTCAACCAGGCACTATCCATTTTATGCTGGGCTTGTGGGGGCCACACTCTCTTGTCCCAGTGTCAATTTTATAAAGGACAACATGTTCAAATCCATGAAGACATCAACGGAGGGCTTGACTTTTACAACCTTGAAATCGATGGTTTTGTTCTTAACTTTAGACAGTGACTGCGGTAGAGTCATTCGTGGCGGAAATGCACAATGGATAAATGGTTTCAACTGCAAGCTTATTGCAGTACCTTCAACCATTGTGAAAACTATTGCGATTATTCATGGATTGCATATATGTTAGAACCATGTTTTTAATCGTGTTAAAATCCTCACCGGTTATATTGAGGCTATTAATCTTTTGAATTGAGGTTGTGATATCAACCACTTGTTCAAAGACATTGTCGACAAGGCCCGTATGATCATCTTTAGGAGTTGGAATATTGTGATATAGTACCTACCAAGGGAGAATAACAACATGGCGAATATATTAGCAAAAATGACATATGACTTAGAGGGAAACTTTTGTTATTATGATCAACCATCGTCCCACTTACAAATTGGAGTGCTTAATGAGAACTTTTTATGATCTTGAGTCAGCTTTGTAATGTTTTAATTCATTAATGATATCCACTATTTTACTCAAATCTCACTTCACCTCCATTTCCACTTACAATTCTACTCCCACTCCCATTTCCATTAAAACACTTCCTAAAGGAAACATGTATATAAGAATGCAGCAACGGCCCAACTTTAATGGACTCAGAGCCCATTTCTCATCCATTGAAGAAGCCCTACTGGACTTTTTTTTCCATTAAAAAATTTGTTCCGCAAGGATTAAGAATTACTTAATTCCTTACAAACTAAAAGTTGTATGCTTGCCAATGAAAGTTAGCTTAAGAAATGATTCACAGTTTATATGCCCATGAGTTCAAATCTTATCGTTAATATGAGGGTATTATTAGTGGCTAATCTGTAAGTATTTTTGTAAACTCTTTCTAAGCTATGAGAGTTTTATTCTGGCCTTGGTGAGCCCCTAAGATCCAATTCATATAAACTTTTTATTATAACAATGTGAAAACTGTATGATCTTGTAATTTTCCTAAATTTTCAGTTTCATAACACTAAAAATTAATGTAATATGATTATATGGGAAGAATAGAAGCATTAGCTTCGGTAAAAATGTAAGGATCAAAAATACAAAAATCGTTTCAATATCACCCTTTTATGTTTTAAAATGTAAAAATGTTTTCTCACTCTCTTAGAAATTGATGTTGATGTTTTTTAAAAAAATCGACCTTGATAATGAAAAAGCTATAACATTGTTTTCACCTATAAAAGTAGAAGTGAACTTTGTCCTGCACAAAAAAAAATTTGTATGGCCTAATTTGAATGTTATAAAGAACTAGAGTCATAGAAATATAAAATAAACCAACACCCCAAGTCGAATATTGGTGCTGATTTTGGTTTGTGAAAAACAATGGGAGAAAATTTAAGTCAAGTTCTTTGTAGGGAGAATCCTAAATAAATTTAACTGAAATACACAAATTCTAATTTAGGTCTACACTTTTATCAAATCCCTAATAAGTTCTATGGGCCTTATTTGATATTTTTGAATTTTGTAATATTACATATGTATACTTACATATTTAACTCCTTGCAAAAAAAACTTACATATTTAACTCCATTAATTCTAAAAAAATCAATTTGCTCGCATACTGAGAACTACATATAGCATTATAAAAGTTTTATTTACCAACGGCGAATTATGTATAGTAAAAGGGGCTAATACCTTACAATGTGGTAAATAAATATTTGAATTCTTGATAGAATAAGGGGAAATTTAGCCTCAGATCTCAAATAAGTAAAATATTTAAGGAATGGTCCCATGGAGAAAAAATATTTAATGAGAGGTCACATTGACTGTGAGGTCCTTGTATTGATAACACGATGTGCTGTGTTAACAACACCTCATGTTGTCAACGGGACCTCTCATTAAATATTTTTCTCCATGGGACCATTCCTTAAATATTTTACTTATTTGGGACCTAAGGCTAAATCTCCCTAAAATAAATGCCCACTTTTAGTATTTGATAATGATTTGAGTAGGATTGTCTCCTTAAAAAAATACTCGCGCTATGAAAAATATTTTTATTTTTAATTAATTGTTACTTCTTTTTTGGTTGTGCTTCTTCTAAAAATATTGATATATATAAAGCAAAAATTGCAGATAAATCTCCCATTAAAACATATATTACCTCAAGACTACATGAAATCTTTTCAAAAATTAGGTTTTCAAATGGGAATAACTCTTCTTCAACTATATGTAACATATTTTTTACTATGCGCAAATATATTTTATTTTGCCTTTGAAACAAGGTATGTGTAAATTCTCATTAGATGCAACTGTTTTTTTTTAGTTGAGTGTAATATATCTTTAACTTTATTAGAAATCCTTTAATAAACATTAAATCAAAATTCATGAGATAAATTGATAACCGAGAAAAAATTTATATACTAAAAGTTATATTTTTACTTCATGGTAATACATAGTTTCTGATTATATTTTAGTCAAGTTCTTTTTGCCCACACGAATTGACACGTGTCCTAATTTTAAAATACTATAATTTAATTTTAAATCGATATAAAAAATAGAACACGTGTCCATGTGTGATTAGATAACTTGAGGTAGTGAATATAAAGAAAGGATAATCCTTATTAAATCTAGTCCAAATGCATAAATTCTTATTTATGCATAAATTTTTATCAAATCTTTAATAAAGCATATATGCCTTATTAGAAATTTTTGAATGTTGTTAAAAGACCATAATACCCGTTGTCAATAAAAAAAATTGAAGATATGTGTAATAATTTTTTAATCACAATTTCTCTTCACCCTAATGTCGAATTGGGGTCTTAACTTTTAATTTTGAAATTATATTCTGATAATTTTTCTTTTAACACTAACTTATGAATTGCTATTTTTTCTAAATTTTTGCAAAAAAATTACTATCAAGGTTTATATAAACATGTTGTTTTGAACAACAATTTGTAGAATGCTATTTTGTTTTTTTATTTTTTTTGCTCTTTTTGTAGTGAATTTTTACCATTTTATTCAAATTTATTTATTTTTAACTTTTAATATACAATCGAGCAACAAAAGCATATGGACATTTATTAATTATTATAAAGATGAATAATTATCTCGAGCATACTTTTCAAAAAAATAAAATAAAGGAAAGGCATGAAATAAAGAGAAAAGATCTTACCGAAAAAATAATATAGAGAAAAAAGGTTAGGTTAAAAAAGGAGAAAAACGAAGAAGGTATATACATAATATTACAAAATTTAAAAATACCAGGTTTATAAGTCTTATTAATGATTTGATAAAAATTCATGCCTAAATTAGAATTTGTGTGTTTTCCCTAAATTTATTCAGGATTCTCCAATTAAATAATTTATCTAACTCTTTTACTTTCTAAAAAAATTTAACTTGACTACGTTTCAAAATTTTGAAATAAAAATATAAAAATGATAGAATTTTTAAGTTTTAAGTTTTAAGTTTAAGGTTTTTTTTATTTTCAATTTAAAAAAGGTGTTGTGAATTAGAAATAAGTAAGGTAGGTCAAATCAACTATGCTACAATCAAATGATGAAAAATAATAAAAATAAAATAATTATAAAAAATAAAAATTTTGAAATAAAAATATAAAAAATGATAGAATTAACATTAAATAGTACCGATAATGTGGGCCAGCCCGCCAACCCCTCCCTTGTTGGCGGGCTGCCAACACATATATATTTTTTAATTTTTAAAAAATTAAATTTCTTTTTTACTTTTTTTACCCAATTTTTTTCCATAAGATTGTATAGTCATATCATATTAATTGACTCATATGATTTTTTCTACTAATAAATTTTTCAATAATAACTTTTTTTCATATTTTAAAATAAAAATATAAATATTAATGTGTTGCTATAATATTATATAAAGTTGATATGAAAAATAAAATATTTTACTTTAAAAAATATTATTTTTAAAATTGCGATGAAAATGGTAAGAAAAATATATAATATATTATTTTTAAATATTTTTTTAAAAAAGGTTTGGCGGGCTAGAACTAATCCGCTGCCTGTAATAAAGGCGGGACGAGGATTGGGGTTATAGTTAGGCGGAGGTTAGATTTATTATCGGTTTAGGTGGCGTAGGTGGGCTTGGATTTGTTGCGGGTGCCAATGACAGAGGAGGAGTAGAGTTCAAATAAGGTGAAATCATAGTTGGAGGGGCGGAGCCGGAGCCAAAGTTGGGAGTGGGAGAGGCAAAATTGGGGGCGGGGAAGGTGATGACGGTTGAGTGAGAGATGATGAAGAGGGAAGGAGTAATGTCATTGGGAAGGGTAATAAATTTTTCAAAACTAAAACTAAAATCTGAAAACCTTTTTTTGTGGTTTTCAAATCTGGATAAAATTTATTTTGAAATTGTGTTAAAAACCAATTCAACCTCATTTTAGCCGAACACGTTTTATTTTCTTAATTGCATTTTAAAACCAAAAACAAAAAAATCAGCACCACCCCGAATGGGCCCTTAATGATTAAAAGCAAGCAACATGCTGTGCTTGTTTGGAAATACCGTTTTCCAAACGGTGCACGTAAGCCGAGACAAAATCATATCAAAATCTGTAAAAACCATCTCGAAATTTATTAAAACCATCTCAAAATCCATAAAACCATCTCGAAATCTGTAAACTCATTTCTCCCGGTGGATTTTCCAAATACACACTTATTTTTACCCACCAAGTCCGTGTGGGGTTACACTATGCAATCATTCTTAATGCTAAGCAAGTAATCAGCGTACAAATTATCAGGAAACGCATTTATTTTTTGGTCAACTTCAAATAGAAATGGAAATTACATTGTTGTACTCTTTTTAATTCTTTTTGGCCAAAATATTCTTTTTACTTTTTCCCTAGAAAATTTAGGCCGTATTCAATTCAGTACAAATATGACATATAAAAAATATAACTGAAAAGAAAAATAAGTAAGTTCCACTCCATATAGTCTTTATTATAAGGAGGCACTAACTAAAAAGTATTCTTATCATTTTTACAAGTTACCCATTAGTTTTCAAGGAGTATTAATTTTTTTTTCATGTATGCTTGTATTTGATAAGAGTAGCGGAAGAGAATAATAATTAATTCCCCATCCAATTTAAAATTAAGGTGAAAATTTGTGAAGATATATGATTTTTACAAAATTTGAAGTTTGGATTTGTCTCATCATTTAATGAGTTTCTTTATTTTATTTCTAATTTTATCCCTTTTTTCTTTTGTTTTTTTTTTTGCTAACACTCGTCCCTTTTTTCAATTATTACCTTTCCCGCTCACCCTCTCCATAAATAAAAGTATTTTAGAAAAATAAGATAATTTTTTCATATTTATTATTTTGAACCAATTATAATCAACCTTTGAATTACGTAATTTAAATCTCTCTTTGTTTTCCCATAAAAAAATCCCATTCATACATCTCAACACTTAAATAACATTTCACATGTTATAATACAATAAGATCGTGAAAATGGTTCATCGTAAGAAAATGTTAAAAAAAAATTAACAATGGTTGGACAAGATGTATTTTTATCTTAAATAAAAATTAATTATTCCGTTCATAAATTTTACCTCAAATTTCTAAATTGATATTTATTTAATTTTTTTTAAAAAAGGAAACAGCTGTTATTTTGTATAATCATTATGATATGGGAATGTAACGCCAACCTCATGAGAGGAAACTTAGATATATTAGTGCTTGTTTGAGAATTCCGTTAGGAAAATGGATTTTACAGATTTTGAGGTATTTTGGGAATTTCGAGATGGTTTTACAGATTTCAAGATAGTTTTTATAAATTTCGAGATGGTTTTGTTTCGACTTACGTGTCCCGTTTAAAAAAATGGCTTCCCAAACAGTCACTTAGCCGTTACCGCTACAAGAGGCAACGGTCACCTTTTTCAATTTGATGAATATTCAAAAATCAAAATCCTCCAATTCCAATATGCCAAATCCTCAAACCCTTCCAAATTCCAATATGCCCCACTTCACTCCCCCCCACCTTTGACAGACTCAGATTCTCTCTCAAGAGTGAGTGAAGACTTCATCACGACCTTCGTCATCCTCCTGCGGTAATGGAAACGACCCAATCTCTACCGGAAGTTGCAGAAATGAAAATCCCTGTGTTCACTGTGGTCAAGAATGGGGCCATTCTCAAGAACATCTTCATCGTCAACAAATCCCCTGAACCAGAACACATAGCTTCTTCCAGAGTTCACGATCACGACCATCAAGATCACATCTTGATCGCAGGGCGACATCCTGATTGCAACATCATGCTCACTCATCCCAGCATCAGCAGATTTCACCTCCAGATTCGGTCCAACCCTTGTTCTCAGAAGCTGATTGTGGTCGATTTATCTTCAGGTAATCCTTACTAGCATTAACATATTCGATTCTGTAGCTTCTTTGTTTTCGAGTTTTCGTTTAGGCTTCTGTAATCCTGATTGTTTCTTGGTCATGGTAAGTGCACGGGACGTGGGTATCGGGGAGGAAGATTGAACCTGGCATCAGTGTGGAAATGAAGGAGGGGGACACGTTGAGAATTGGGGCTTCCAGTGGAATTTATCGGCTGCATTGGATTCCAATAAGCCGTGCCTATGATTTGGAAAATCCCTTTGTGTCGAAATTGGATATGGCTGTGGAAGCAGAAAAAGGACAGGAGGACGATGCATTGCCTGAAGAAGAAGAAGAGATAACGCAGGTACGAATTCAAGGTTTAATGTTCTATCGCTGTATAGGGCAGTCTTAGAAAACCCTTGACCGTACTTATATTTAGCTTCGTTAAATCGTTTTTCTGTCCTTGGATATTAGCTGAATGTTTAATTGATGTTTTGAGTCTAAAAGTCTGTATTTAAGCATCGTAGAAGTAACAATGTTTTATTTAGCCCGTTATTGGAATTTTGTGTGAAGTTGAATTATGTTAATATGATGACTAATAATTTATCATATGTATTATTCAGGCCAATGAAGAAGATAAAATTAGATAAAAAAAAGAAAAATATTTTCAAGTGAGCTGCATATATAAATAGTGATAGCTAGTAATGCCTAAGCCAAAATTCAAATTAAATAGCTTGTTGAAGCTCTAAGAGAGCCAGATTTGATGTCATTTCAGCAATAAGGGTTGTTTGTAAACAAAGTTTATCATCCTGAGTCCTGAGTTTTACTTTTCTCATTTTGGCGCCTGCAGAATGAAAGCTTTTGCCCCGTAGATAATGAAGTAGTTCAATCAGTGGATTCGATACTGGAGTCTATCAATTGTTTGTTCACTGATGAGAATTTAGAGTTCGTTGTGAAGAAAGAAATTACATCAGAAGACCGAATTTCTTTGTACTATGATGAAGAGAATTGCCCAACTGATGACCACCCAGAAGATAAAACTATTAGTGGCCTTTTTGGAACTGAAGCATCATTTTTGCCTACAAACTTCCTGAGAGAAAAGAAAGTGTGTGACACAGATTTGCAAGTTCTATTACCGCCTCGTGTAGAATCAGTATTTGGAGAGGAACATCAGGCCCATTCTGGAGCAGAGGTTCCCAAAGAGACCAACATTTTAAGCACATTGAGCGATTATTTGAGAGAGAGCGTATGTTTGCCAGTTGTTGAAGCTGTCCAGGGTACCAAAAGGAAGCAATTTCAACGTGTTCAGCAAAATGCTCCATCCGGTACGTTTACTTCACAATTACCATCCGCTGAGCAGATGGTTCCCGTCGAAAAGCATAGGTCCTTCAACAAGCTTACAAATCTAGATCCTGCATCTCTTGATATAACAGGTGCAGCTGTAGGGGCTGAAATGCCTAAAGAAACTGGGTCTGGTTGCCCACTTAGAGACAATGATAGAGGGAGACACGGTATAACAACTGGAGCAGAAAATCCCATAACTGAAAATACTTTCTTGTCGGTTGATGAAGCTACTCAGGAAACCAAATTTGATCCAATTCAAGTTGCTTTGGACTCTGCATCTGGTAGTGAAAATCAAATTAATTTTTGCCAAGATTATGAATCAAACTTCCAGCCATGCCAGAACAGTATCCCTTGCAATGAACAAGGGCATTCAGTGGATGGGATAGTTCAAAATGTTGTAGACAAGTGCAACAATAACAAGTGCAACAATAACATCTCTCTCATTTCTCTTCCAGCAGAATCCTCAATTACATCATTGTCTGAGGAATCTATCATGGAGATTTCAAACAAGAAA
>JANTPZ010008989.1:0-10377 GCA_025593235.1 Vachellia pachyceras
AAAAAATATTCTTCAATTTCAAAATATTTTTATTTATTATAAATAAAATTTTTAAAACATTAATTAGTAAATTGAATATATTATTTCTAAAATTAATTTAAAAAATTATATAATTATGGTTAAGAACATATAATACATGTTAATTAAAATATGAATGATCATATAAGGGTATAATGGTAAATTAATCATTATCTCCCCTCCATTCCTCTTTTAAACCAAACACAAAACACATTCCTTCCCTTCCCCTTTAACATAATCAAACAAGGTAATATTAAACCCTTCCATCCCTTTCCATTCCCCTCCCTCAAACCAAACATAGCCTTAGGGATATTATTGCAATTTTAATAATTTTAGAAACATTAAAAAAATATAATAAAGATTTTTTTATTTCTTATTATTGTTAATTAGTATTTTTATTTGCTTCAGCAAGTCACAACGCCGTTTTTGGGAGAGGAGCAGCTGAAGGTAGAGGAAAAACCTAACGAGAACGCACGCACGACGCTGGAGAAGGAGAGTTTAAAGGGCAGCAACGGTTTTGCGAGCGGCACGGGAGTTTTCGCGGCGCTGGAGCTGAAAAGCTTAAAAAACCAGAAGCTGAGGAGAGTTAGAGGGGGCGAGAGTTTCATACACACGCACGAGAGAGGAACAGTTTCAGCCTCGAGTGGAGGAGTGCTTGGCTACGAGCAAGAGTTTTGACGGCGCTGAGGAGCATCAGAGGAAGGAGAGCTACTGGTTCTGCTTGTTGCTGGTGCAGGGAGCGTCGAGAGAGAGAGCGTCACTGTTGTGTGTGCTGCGAGGAGAACGAACAGAGAGCGCGAACTGTTTTTGGGCTGGAAGGAGAACGCACGAGAGAGACTAGAAGAGCAGCTGGAGATTGAGAAAGCAGAGATTCAACGCTGAACGAATGAGGGAGACCCGAGAGTTTTCGACGGACCACTGATCTGGGAGTACTGTTATGTGCATGCCTTGTCTGAGCTGAAGAACGTGGACTTGTGTGTCAACTTCCTTATCTCTCTTTGAAATAAATTCCTCAATGCTTGCTTTTGTGTGTCAAACATTTAGTGGCTAAAGTAATTTATTCTAGGATTATTTTGAACCTTTGCATGGATTGAAATTGAATAATACTCTCTTTGGTGATTAGTGACAATTATATGTTAATTTTATCTTGTGTTTAATACTTCTAATTGATTGGTCATCACTTAGATTGATTTGTCCAATTAGATTAAGCTTGAGAGAGTTAATTTAATTGTAGGACATAGATAAAATTATGCTAGACTTGAAGTTTAAATAATCAAATGGATATTTTATTAGTAACATAGAGATATAGTTATTAACCTAGCATTGTCATATTAAGATTGTTGCTTAATGATTATTTTCTATTAACTGTAGCAAGAGATTGTGCATGTGAAAGGAGAATATTAATTTGGTTATGACTTGAGAGAGCTTAATCAATTGCTTTTGAACCTTAGACAAACATATTATGTCATTTAATCACTAATAGAGCTGTATGCATTTAAATCTCATGAATTGCATTGGTGAAAAATAATCCTAGGCATATCTCATCGTTGAATTAAAACTCTAGTCTGTCTTTCTCATTTTATTTTAGTAGAACCTTAGAACATTATTACTCAATTGATCTACTCAACCTAATTAATCACATAATTGCATTGATTATCTCGTTTATGCGCTAGTCCTCGTGAGAATGATATTTTTATGTGACCCGTACGCTTGCGGTAAGCTATAAGGCGAACAATAAGTCATATTATAAAAGTGATCCGTATTTGAGAATGCGGTGGAAAAAGTGACTTATTTGTAAAAGTGAATGTATAATGTGTTTGAGAAAGCGGTGGGATAAGTAAATTTTTGCAAAATTAAAATTAAAGATATGAATCATGAAAGTAAATTAAAATCAATCCTAACAAAGTGGATGACAACTCATGTTCTCGCTCTTGCTTTTCACTTTTCTTTCCCAATTTCTCACCTCTCTGCCAATTAGGCGGTGTCTATCCTCACCGAAGTGTCAAAAGTTCTCCTGAATCAGTTGTGATTTATATTATTCACTTTTGAGTTTTTTTCCCCTCCCTGAAGTCATTGATTTGTATGGAAAAATTCAGAGGAGGAAAAGAAAGAAATTTCTGGAACCACAAGCTGATCGAACTCAGTTGTGTCATTGTAAGAAATCATGCCTCCATTCTTGCTGCTGTTTCTTGCCGTTGTTGCTGTGGGTGCATTTTGTAACATCCCAAAAATGTAACACCCCACAAATTTAATCAAAATGCTTAATGAAATTTTTGTCATATGAAACAATTTTTGCCAAATGAGGATCTCTAACATCAACCCTTTAAAACATATCATCAATCCAGCCAAAATACATGTCACTAACAGTAATCCAGATCCTCTCAAAATAAAATGCGAAAGTCTTAGAGTCATCGCAATTCAAAATGATAGCATATGCCTAAGGGCATAAGAGAGCCAACAAGGGTCATTCCATAGGTGCCTTCCTTTACTGACTACAAGAACAATCACCTGAAAATGTTAATATAATTAAAAAATTTCTACCACATACAAGCAAACGGCATACAGTTAAAAAGGAAGAACTGATTTATGAAATACATTTGTATCTATATAAAGTAAACATAATATAGACAATTTCATTTTTTTCATAATTATGCAACTCACAATCATCATCACAAATAATGAATAATAATGTAATATGCAACCACCCTTATAACACCGTACATCCTTATTCCGCTGATTAGAGCCATAGGCTAACACATTGTCCAACAGAAATTCATCCATGTAATTGGATTGTCTCAAGCTCACCAGTTTCTTAAAATATATCCGGCCAAAGGTATAGAGCTCAAGTCTGTACCATGGCTCCCCTCCTTAAAAGAAAACCAATGAGGTGTCACATGACCCACAATTCCAATGCAATCCTGGCCAAAGAAAAGACACGTGTAAAAGGGTCCTACAATTGTTATCTACTGTACACCAAGTGATGGCTTATCACGTGATAAAAACCTTATCATACATCAATCTCCTCCATACTCCAACCCATTCACATTGCAACAGCCATGACAGTTATAACAATTTTCATGGTAAAATATATTGAAGACTTTAAATAGTTGCATTTATATAATTCAGTCCAAAAATGCATAAAAAATAGTCAAATCACAATTTAATCATAAGCGGTTCACAGGTATATGGGAGAATATTCAAAGTTACTTGCACTCCCTAACTTATAGACAAGCACACAAAAGTCACTCTAAAGTTCTCAATGAGAGTTTACAAAATCATACACAATAATTTCTATCAATAGACTAATTAACATATTCTAAAAGTTGCTTCAAAGATAATTTAAATAACTAAGACTACCTTTTACACCCATATATATATTTTTCAAATTTATAAACTGACTTATTTATGTAAAATATTCTTCTATATGATATAATGTCTTTTATAATTTTTTTTTTCATGCTAAAAACACATATAATAATATATTATATATATTTTTTCCTAATATATATTATTATGTATATTTTTAGATATATTTTATTATATAAATATATTACTATATACATATGCTTGAGACATGCCACAACTGTGGCTTTCAACTCTTCCCTTTTTTATTATTATTATCTTAAGTTATTATATATATATTGTTAAAATGCCACCAACTCTCACCCCTTACATTGATACCCATGCTCCTACCGTCCTTTCTTTTCATCTCATTGTTTTTTATATATTTTTATTTCATCAACCCAATAAAACAACTGCTCCCTCACGCATACAAAGCTATTCTACAACCATACTTGCAGAAAAGAAATGATGGAAGGAAAGCGTCCAATACTCTACAATTAGCCATTGACGCTCACCCACTCTACACCTACACGCGCCTGCACTTACATACTTATAAACTCACATGCACAACACACTTTCACACACAGTGACCCCCTTTCCTTTCTCCTTTCTTTGTTTTTTTTTCCTTTTGTTTCCTTTTTTAACAACATTAAAAAGATGTGTTTTGTACAAAAAAAATGTAATGCTGTTAAATATACTTGTACATAGAGATATATATACCTATATATATTTATGTATTATATATATATATTAGAAAAAATACATACATGCATCTACATCATATTACAACCATCTACAACCTTCTATATGCAAAATAGTTATATCAAACGTGAGGTAAAAGATGGAGTGATGTGACTTGAGGGTGGACTGAAGGTGTCTGAAAGGGGAATTAATATTTTCAAATTTGGTAGCTAACACCACGTTTCAGTTTCAAGGGGAAAAGTTTGAGAAAAAGTTAAACAACCTATTGAAGACAGAAGAAAAGATTGACAAGATAGGTACATTTATTTTCTCTAGTAATGAAGACCGACGAATGAAATAAGGGAAGAAAGAAGAGAATCTGGGAGTATGTGGCGGAACTAAAGACTGCGGTTACTGTAGCGCTTGTTAAGGTTAGGATGAGAGGAGTGGGCTTTATATAGAAATAAGGTTAGGGTTAGGGTTTTTTAAAATAAAATAATATTGTATATATATTTTTAAAAAACAAAAATAATATTTTAATAAAATTGTTTACTCAAACAATTTTTTTATTTATTTTAATAATTAAATAAATTTACACATATATAATCGATTGTCATTATTTATTATATTTTCTTTAATAAATAATTAAAATTTATTCTTCTTTTAAATTTTAAACAACCAATTATAATTCTTAAAAATAAGGATGTTACAACTATCCCCTTCTAAAAGGAATTTTGTCCCCAAAATTCGACATATGAACTAAAGGATATACCTAACTAAATAAACGAGGGTACACCTGCTTCATTTTATCCTCCGTCCCCCACGTGGCATCACCATAAGCCATTCCTCTCCATAAAACCTTTACCAGCCTAATGGTTTTATTGCGTAATTGTTTATCCATGGCATCTACAATTCGTTCTGGCTCAACTTTATACGTCATGTTATCTCTAAGCTCTATCTCATTCGCTTCAATTCCAATGCAATCCTGGTCGAAGAAAAGATACGGGTAAATGGGCCCTACAATTGCCATCCACTGTGCATCGAGTGATAGCTTATTACATGATAAAAACCTTATCGTACATCAATCTCCTCCATACTCCAACCCATTCACATTGCAACCGCCATGACAGTTATAACAATTTTTATGCTAAAATATATTGAAAACTTTTAAATAGTTGCATTTATATAATTCAGTTCAAAAATGCATAAAACATAGTTAAATCACAATTTAATCATAAGCGGTTCACAAGTATATGGAAGAATATTCAGAGTTACCTGCACTCCCTATGCTCACAGGCGGCTAAACAGGAACAATACCTCAGGATGTTACATAATGGTATCAGAGCTGAGGACGGCTCTTTCCGTTAGTAGGGAAGTGTTACACCAAGCGCTGCTAGGGACCTAACACCATGAGGGACCCCGGAGTAGGTAAAGGGGGAAGGGAGACACAGTAGGCAAGGTGAGCTCAAAGTCCCACATCAGTTAGACCCGTCCAAAGTGAAGGCTATATATGTAGTCAGGGTGTGACCTTTGACATCCGAGACGCCATTTGGGATACTATGGGATCCCAATGGGCAAAACCCTGTGCTCACATATGGCTAAACAGGGACAATACCTCATGATGTTACACATTTTTCTCTGAATCATCTACCCTTCTTTTTTGGCTGGAAAGGGTGGGGTTTATTGGTGCAACGACTCACTTTGCTCCTCTTATACACCCTATACACTAAACGTGTGGGTATGTTCTAATCTTCTTCTTTCTTTTGCTGCATTGTTGTTTGTATATGCCCAAGCTTCTTTCCTTTCCCTTGTTTGCAGTGTGATGTTTAGTAGGAGGTGAGGTCGAACTTCATTTTTTTATGGCAACTGCTGGGTCTAAGAAAAATATGTTGGAAAGTTAGAGATTTCTTTTGTTTCATCTTCATTAGATTTCTTTTGTTTTATCTTCTCCAATCTTCCAGGTCCGCTTGATAAAGTAAAAGCTTGCCACAAGCTGCTCATTCCAGCTTTTCGCCATAAGTCACTTATGGAGATAAGCTCCTTAACGCTAAAAGGAATGCCAAACATTGACAAAAAATGAGCAGTGATACAAATGGACTTGTACAACTGTTAACTGAGCATTTCGATGCTCAAAATCGTTTCCAAACAGACCCATATACTTCACATTTCCGGTGGGAAGGCCATCGCCCAAATCTTTTACACGTCTTTGTTACAAAAAAATTAAAAAAAATACAAGAGCAAAAAAAATATAAACAGTGTTTTTAATAAGAAGAAAACAGTTGGCAAAAAAAGTAAGATTATAGGATCTTGAATTTACTTTTTTAAGTAATTCTACTAATTTAAAATAAATGAGTTTTACGTTGTTTTTTCTAATTGATTTTTGGAGTTTGACAAGCACCACACGTGGTCATGCTCCCGTCTCCAGAGTTGAGTGGGGGAGAGCAACATGCAGGTTAGGCAGCCCATGCCCCAACTTGTAATCCGTCCATTTAAAATTTTATGGGTACAAGTTAGCATGTACTCTGTGCCTCAACCTATGTACATCTTTTTAAACGGACTACAAATAAATGACCAGGTTTTTACGGGTAATGGGTAATCCTTTTGTTTTTCTCCATCACTGTAACAAAGTTTGGCTTAGTGTCCCTCTCTAAAATCAAACAAATCATTTCCATTCGTTGCCTCCATCTACACCCAATACAATTCCTCCATCGCTATCCTCAATTATCCTCTCAAAACCTCCGTTACTATTTAAAAAGCCTCCCTTGCTCCTTTTGGCTTTAAAACCTTAGCTCATCTTCACTTTGACATCCGAGTTCCACATCCAAGCCGCTGTCGTATTCTTCTGAGTCCTACATCCAAACTACCATCATCTGCTCGAAGCGATGCAGCGGGCCAAGCAAACTTCATAAATGATCCGGGCACCCGTTTCTCGGACAGAACAATTGCGAATGTGATCAACGGCGAAGTTGAAGCACTTAAGATAGTCGGAGATGGAAAGATAGTTTATGCACTGAAAGATAGCACAAGCTAGGTTGTTCCTACTTACTGCCTATGCCGTCACAATGTGCTTGCATTGATTACTTATCAGAGCTTCCGGATTACAATGATGAGGAAGTATGGCTTGGGAGCATATGAAGATTGTGGATGTGAAGGATTCCAGAGGGGAAGCTGTGGTGCCGTGGTGCTTGATGGTCGAGATATCTTATGACAGCGGCTAGGGCAAGTGATGCATTGAATAAGAGGGGAATATGGAATAAGAGGAAATTAAAAAAAAATAATTGTATATATAAATAGGCAGGCACGGGCATCCCGTTGGCATGCTCAGAGCCCATCTCGTTTATTTTATCAAATGGGATGGGTGTGCCCAATTTGGGGAATTCTCATCAGGTCAGGGTAGGTTACGCGGGCTACGGGTATTATGTTATCCCCTAGAGACGAAGAGATCCCACTCAAATCATTGTGCCGTTTAAAAAATCGTTGATAGAATACATTTTATCCAGAATGCATTTATATTTGGATAAACGTTGGATATAAAGTGCATTTATTCTGTCAAAAAGAAATGTTCTTCTTACAATATATTTTGAAAGAATGAGTTACCAAAAGCTTTAACCAGCAAGCTAACAAGCTCCACACACAATATGCTTGTTTGGAAAAGCTTATTTACTCCATAAAAATATGTTCAATAGTGTTTTTCTGTAAAATAAGATAATATCCTCTATAAATTTACCTCAACTCATGTAAAGTACTTTTCTACCACTTTTCAAACGGACACAATGGGTCCGTTTGACAAAGCGGTGGAGAAGTACTTATGGGGTTATTCACACAAGCTGAGGCAAATATATGGATGAAATTATCTCATTTTACAGAAAAACACTATTAAATATGCTTATGAATATAAACACCTTATTGCCAAACAAGCTCAACATCACACTGGCTCCACGGTGGACCAAATAAACGGTTTTCTACGTCATTTTAGTTATCAACGTAAAACGAAAAAATAAACGATTTTTTTTTTAAAGGAAGAAACAATTATCAGGGGAAACGCCGAAAGTTCTCAAAGTCTTTGGCATCGGCGACCACACCTTTGGAATTGCCAAGATCCAATCTTCTCCTTGTTCGTTCACGACGCAGTTTAGTGAAACTGTTTTGCTCGAATCAGTGAAAGGAAAAAAAAGGAAAGAAGAAATTGACGGCATCGTGTTCTCTGGATATGATACACATCTAGCAACATTCTTAGATCTTTCATGGCGTCCTCCAGTAATAGCAAAGTCGAAGCTGATGCTGATGACGAGGTTCTCGAAGAATCAGTAAGTTCTGCTGTTGAATATGACTATGACACTGAACGAAACCTGAACTTAACTTGAATGCAGGCATAATCAATCAGATCGAATATTGACGTGATTAACTGATTTTTCCTTCAATGTTGCTCAAATTTTATGAAACGCGGATTGTCAACGTTTACGAATTTGCTCTATCAATCTTAAATTATTCCGTGTACTTAATATTGTTGCAGATTGAGCATTTTGATGACTTCACTCTCGCTTCTTCATGGGAAAGGTATTCGCACGTCTAGTAGAAATTGTTTAGTTCTTGATAAGCATATCATGTTGCGCCGAACACATTAAGCTCTCATATCATTTACCGTATCGATTTATAGGTTCATTTCTGAGATTGAGGCGGTTTGTCGCCTTTGGATGGCTGATGGCCCGAAGAATCTATTGGTAAGGTTGCTTGGTTTTAAAGTTTCACTGATCCATTAACACCTTTCCTCCCGCGGGGAGGAATGTACGCTATACACCAGTTTGTCCTTAGTGTGCGTCTAATACTACCCAGTCCCAGCAGTCTCTTGTTACCCCATGAGAGTTCTCTTTCTTTAATTTTCATCCATTTTGACAATCATTTATATATATAGACAGAGCGATTACTATGTTTCTGGTTCATGTTTTAGGTCCTTAAGGCTATTTGTGGTTTAAGTGTCTTACATGGAGAGTTGAAGACCAAAAACTGGTTGAATTAACAGTGTTGACATGTCTCCTTACACAATAAGCAACTGACATTAAAGTG
The DNA here is from genome assembly GCA_025593235.1 of Vachellia pachyceras. Taxonomy (NCBI): domain Eukaryota; kingdom Viridiplantae; phylum Streptophyta; class Magnoliopsida; order Fabales; family Fabaceae; genus Vachellia; species Vachellia pachyceras. The sequence goes on from JANTPZ010008989.1 coordinate 9,106, forward strand.
AGAATAATGAAATGGCCTTTTTCTACTGAATATAATTTAACTCGAATAAATTCAATGAATTACATTGGAAAGGATAAAATTTCTGACCACTTGGTCAAAGAGACTTTGTTACCATGTTAAGGATCAACTCTCCCAAAACCCCATGCAGTTTAGTGTAGGCCCAGAGTTAGCATTATTCATATGTCAGACATTAGTACAATATGTTATTCTACCTGCTTACGTTATTCAATCTAAAACCTCTTTGTTTTTCTATTTTTAAACCAATTTTTCTTGACATGATCTGGATCATCATGCTTCTTTCTGATTTGTTAATTGTCACGTTGTCTTGAGATCTGGTTGGCGGAATGAGTGGCTTGTCACCCATAAAGTTGCATTTTTTCTCCATCGGAAGCCTATCCCATTTCCCTTTTGGACCTGAATGGAACTCTTTCAACTTGTAGGAAAAAGGAGCAGTTCTGCTGGAGTCTTTCAGCAATTTGTACAAGGTTAAATCTGAAATGAAGTATGCCATGAAAAGTTATTGCATGGAATACTATTTTGAGTCCAACCCTACCGGTAACTGTCATTATTATTTCTATGATTATTTTGACCATTGGGGATGGCATAGGTCTGAGGCTATTTGTTGCTAATCCTTCTATCTTCACTTTTGGTTGACACAGGCAAAGCTGCGGAATGGAATTTTAATTTGCACGATTTGCAGTTGTGTTTTGGTGTAAAGGAGTTTTTGGTATGTTTTGATGTTATATCTTTCCTCTCAAAGGGGATTTAATGTTTACATTAATGAAACATTTCTTGTCTTGTGCAATGCCAGGTTATTGCTCCTCAAAGTGCTAGTGGTGTGGTGCTTGATGCACCAGAGGCCAGCAAGCTATTGAGTGCAATTGCAATTGCTCTATCAAATTGTTCAAGGTAACTATTGTTTCTTGATATGTGATATTCAATGAAGTGTGAAAATATACAATAAATTACATCTATCGGTAGATCACATCACTTTCCCCATTTGAATTGGTAACTAAATGCTGCTTCACTTCAATATGGGGTGCATATCCTGCCTTTTGTTGCTTACAGTGGACTGGTAAATGTATTATTGAATAAAAAAATGTTAGATATATTTATTGAAAAAATGGATTTTTTAAATATCACAGTAATTAAAATATAGGTAACTTTAATTTCCCATTACGGTGGTTATTCAGTTTATGGCCAGCATTTGTTCCAGTTCATGATCCTTCTCGGAAAGCTTATATTGGAATTCAGAACTTGGGAACTGTATTT
>JANTPZ010008990.1:0-12594 GCA_025593235.1 Vachellia pachyceras
GAACGGTTACTTAGGATGAGATATTTTGGTGACCAAAATTCTGTAGAAGCCAACTTACTAAAATAATAATGATAATCTGAGGGCCCCTGTATTTTATTGTGCTGTTCCTGTTATTGTGATTTCCCAGTTCTAGTTCCTTTACTGTTTCTCTTCTTGCTCTGCTTTCCCTATGGTGTGTGGTTTTGCCTTTCTAGTTTTCCATCCGAGAATTTTTCACCCAGGACTTCCATCAAACACCTCGCATGCAACAAGAAGAGAGCTTTGCAGAGGTACTACACAGACTTACATAAATGGGGCAATGAGCGACCACCTGCGTCATCAATGCTAAACTCCTACTACAACCCATCGAGGAAGGCAGCAATAAGCACGGCCAGAGAGAAGAATGCACTGCGACGGATAAATGATAAGGTCAGAAAAGAGACAGAATAACAGAAAGGGGAGAAGAAGAGGAGAGGAAGCACGGGAGAGAAAAAGAACAGAGGAAGGATGAAGAAAATGCCACTATTCAATGAATGCCTTCAGTCTTGCGTGCGATTACATATGTGCGGCTCTTCACGTGAGGCGCACACCCAGTAACAAACTATAACAAACTCCTATCCAGCTGTAATATTTATTTACTAATACGCCTTTCACTATAGTATCGTATCACTACCCCCCTGAAAACCATCCTTGTCCTCAAGGATGTGCATCAGCTGCAAACTGAGGAAAACGCTGGGCGAAATCCACCCATGACTCCCACGAAGCCTCTTCAGGTAAGCTGTCCTTCCAATGAATGAGAACCTATGTGAGGGGTTTGTTGTGGCGTTGCACCATTCTTTGATCTAGCACCGCGAAAGGAATCTTGGCCTCAGTCAAATCAGCAATGTCAGCTGGTAAGGGAACTGCAGAAGCTGTCGAGTCAGGACATCGCTTCAGCAAAGAGACATGAAAGGTGGGATGAATTCTGCTGCCTGGCGGAAGCTCTAGAGTGTACGCCACTTCACCAACCTTAGCCAAGATCTTAAAGGGACCAAAATACCGAGGTGCCAGCTTCTCTGAGGTACGATGAGCGACAGAGGTTTGACGGTAGGGGTGAAGCTTCAAAAAGACAAAATCACCCACATCAAAGCAACGTTCAGATCGATGCTGGTCAGCAAATTGTTTCATCCTGTTGACGGCGGTTGTCAAATGTTGCTTCAACTGGGCCAACAATGCCTCCCGAGCACTAAATGAACGATCAATAGACTCCATCGATGACTCATGCGGCAGGTAAGGAAGCTGCAACGCTGGAGCCTGACCATACATAATTTCGAAAGGGGTCATCTTGGTTGATGAATGGGTGGTAGTATTGTACCACCACTCTGCCAGCGGAAGCCACTGTGTCCACTCATGAGGACGTTGCCAACAGAGGCAACGTAGATAATGCTCCAAGCAACGGTTGAGCACCTCACTTTGGCCGTCGCTCTGAGGATGATACGCCGTTGACAGACGTTGCTCTACTCCCAATCGAAGAAGGAATTCCTTCCAGAATTGGCTCGTGAATAGAGGGTCACGGTCGCTTACTATATTTGCCGGAGCTCCATGCAGCTTGTAAATGTTGTCGAGAAATACTTGAGCCAGTTCTGCAGCAGTAAAAGGATGAGATAATGCAATAAAGTGAGCATATTTACTTAACCGGTCAACAATCACCCAAATGGTGTCCTTCCCCTTGGATTTTGGGAGCTTTTCAATGAAATCCATGGCAATGCTCTGCCATACTCCCTCCGGTATTGGCAACGGTTGTAACAGACCAGGATAGGCAACAGTTTCATATTTACACCTAAGACAGACAGAGCAGTTGCGGATAAAGGCCTTGACCCCCTGTGACATGTTCTTCCAATAAAAAATGGACTTAATGCGCTGACACGTTGCCTTGACCCCTGAATGGCCCCCCTGAGGTCCTGAATGAAGCCACTGAATAATCAAAGTTTGCAATTCACCTTGTGCAGGCCCGATAACAATGCAATGCTTCCTCAGAAGTAACCCGTTTTGCCAAGAGTACTTGGGGTGTGACAGAGGATTAAATTCCAAATCCTTAATGATTTTTTGTAGATCCACATACATGTGCCATTGCTCCTTGATACGATCCCATAGCTCAGTGGACACAGACGATATTGTTAACTGCAGCAACTCCCCATGGGTGGCCCTGGACAAAGCATCCGCAACCCCATTTTCGCTTCCCTTGCGATATTTAATTTCATACTGTAAGCCCATCAGCTTGGTGATCCAGGTATATTGAGCTGGGGTGGATAATCGCTGTTCTAACAAGAACTTGAGACTGCGTTGATCTGTCAAGATGGTGAATGGCTGAATGCTCAGATACTGGTGCCATTTGGAGACAGCGTGAACAATAGCCAACAACTCCCTGTCGTACACCGATAGCAACTGGTTTCTTGGTGATAACACCTTACTCACAAACGCCACCGGATGCCCAGCTTGAGAAAGAGCAGCACCAATTCCCACGTTAGAGGCATCAGTCTCAAGCACAAAAGGTTGAGTGACATCTAGAAGTGCCAACACAAGTGCACGTGCTAGAGCTTCCTTAAGTGCCTGAAATGCCTTGGTGGCATCTTCCTTCCACAGAAATCCCCCTTTCTTTAGCAGCTCTGTAAGAGGCTTTGCCATAGTGCCATATGACTTTATGAAGCGCCTGTAATAACCAGACAGCCCGAAGAAAGCTCGTAACTCCTTAATGGTTCTGGGCTCTGGCCAAGCAAGAACTGCATTTATCTTTGTGTTGTCAACCGCCACCCTTCCCCCATAAATGACATGCCCCAAATATTCAATACTAGAAATGGCAAAGGGACACTTAGATTTCTTCACAAAGAAGCGGTTGTGGTGAAGGATATCAAAAACAGTCGTGAGGTGGAGCACATGTGACTTCAAATCAGGACTGTATACCAATATGTCATCAAAAAAAACCAACACGAATTTGCGCAACAAGCCCTCAAATATCCTGTTCATAATCGCTTGGAAGGTTGATGGCGCATTGGTGAGCCCAAAGGGCATCACCAGGTATTCGTAGTGCCCTGCATGAGTTTGAAAAGCAGTTTTATGGACATCTCCCTTCCTCATTCTGATCTGGTGGTACCCAGAGCGTAGATCCAGTTTAGAGAACACTCTGGCCTTGGCTAATTCATCCAACAAGTCTTCAATCAACGGAATGGGAAAGCTATCGTGAACTGTGGCTTTGTTGAGGGCTCTATAGTCTACGCACATGCGCCAACTGCCATCCTTCTTCTTAACCAATACCACCGGCGACGCAAAAGGGGACGTACTGTGCTGAATAGTGCCTTGTTGCAGCATCTCATGAATCAAGCCATCGATGACATCCTTCTGACCAGCTGGGTATCGGTATGGACGGATTTTGACGGGGTCAGTTCCATCTCTTAATATAATTTGGTGATCATGCTCCCCTCTAGTTGGGGGTAGTGTTTGTGGCTCCTTGAAAAGTTCCTCATAGCTATGCACCAGCTCTGCCACAGCTGAGGGTAATGGAGAGCCACTGGAAGTTTGAAGCAGCTCAGGTTCATTTTGAATCATATGAAGGATTTGAAAGCACATCATATCAGGATGCTTGTGCAAAAGCTTCATCATTCTAGTTTCAGGTATGACTCTGTTCTTACTCACGGCCACCGCCACGAAGGTGACGGGTTGACCCTTCCACATAAACTTCATACTCATCTTTCGACAGTCCAGTTGGATGGTACCTAGGTCCCTCAGCCATTGCATGCCAATGACCATATCACATCCAGCCAGGGGAAGCAAGTAAACATGAGTTTGGAATTGCTTACCGTGTGATGACCATGCAAGGTTCTTGCACTGTTCGTATGCCCAGATTGAGCTGCCCCCCGCGACTGCAATCATCAGAGGGGTGATGGACTGAGTCTCCACATTTGCCTCCCTAGCCACAGATACATCCAGAAAATTATGAGTGCTGCCGGTGTCCACCAAGATGTGTATAACACGCTTCCCTATGCACCCTACTACACGTAAGGTGTTCACGCCAGATTCACCTTGCATGGCGTTGAGGGAAATGATGGGCGGAGTATCGGTCACGGTATGTCCCTCACCTGGTTTGTCAGGTGCCCCAGCGTGTTGCTCCTCACCTTCGACATCCTCTTCGTCCAGTACTTCCATCATGAAGACTTGCATTCTTTTCTTGCTGTTACAGTCGTGCCCAGGGGTGTATTTCTCACGACAATAGTAGCAAAGGTTCTTGGTGCGACATTCCTCAAGCTCGTCAGGTGATAGTTTATGCCTAAAAACCAGGTTCGGTCGTCCGAGTATCCCCTTAGGATTAGAGGTCGGAAGAGCCAACGATTTCCTCTGTTCCAACAACGGAGTCTTGTCCTTCGCCGAGAAGGAAGTTGGCCTTGAAAAGGGATTGGATATCAGTCCCTTCGAGAAGCTCGACATCACCTTGCTGGTAGATGAGGACACGGCCATGTGATGCAGAGAATCCAGGTTGACTACTTGCAGCCGAGCTAACTTCGATGCTTCTAGCAAGGTCTGCGGTTGTAGCAGCTTGACTCCAGCAGCGACTTCCGGTTTCAATCCACCAATAAAACAGCTCATCCTCTTCAATTCAGGCAGATCAATTTTGCACATGAGGTTATCAAACGCTCGCTGATATTCTACTAAGGTACCTGTCTGCCTTAGTTGCATCAACTCTTCCATCGGATCTTCATTCAAAGGCCCAAAGCGGTTACGGATAGCCTCCACGAAGACTGTCCATGGCACATTCCCATTCCTCCCACGCTCAAAGTATTGAAACCATCGGTAAGCGTCATTATCAAGCGCTATGCTGGCTAACAGAGTCTTCCTCCCTTCAGGCGTCCAGTCTAATGAAAAATACCGCTCGCACTTCGCCACCCACGCATCTACATCCGTGGCTGAGAAACTGGGAAAATCTAGTTTCGTATAACGGGTGGGAGTGTAGTACTCATAGTCTCAGCATCGATCGTTGTGTGCAGGGGCGTCCGCAATCCTTATGGACAGCTGCCGTACGAAGCCTTGCAACTCGGTCATTTGCCCTCTTAATTCCTGGATCCCTTCCATATGAGCAGACAGCGTAGCAAAGCGTCTGTCCATTTCGGACATTACGCGTTCCTCCATGTCCTTCAGAACAGCGTGTGATCATGTGTCGTCCGCCATTGATAGGAAGGTATGCTCTGATACCAATGATAAGGTCAGAAAAGAGACAGAATAACAGAAAGGGGAGAAGAAGAGGAGAGGAAGCACGGGAGAGAAAAAGAACAGAGGAAGGATGAAGAAAATGCCCCTATTCAATGAATGCCTTCAGTCTTGCGTGCGATTACATATGTGCGGCTCTTCACGTGAGGCGCACACCCAGTAACAAACTATAACAAACTCATATCCAGCTGTAATATTTATTTACTAATACGCCTTTCACTATAGTATCGTATCAATAAACGAAGTGAGAGAAGCAGAGCGCCGAGGGCGAGGGAGGGCAACAAATCAGAAATGGACAGCGAGGATCTCCCAGGACCAATGGCTTTATGATCGGCTCAATGTGTACAGAAAATAACAGAGTACCAATATGTTGCATATTTAAATAATTATTATCAGGTTTTGGTAACACAGTCATTATCAGTTTGGTCATAATTCAATCATGAGTGGGCGATTAAATTTTGTACCAGTACTCAGTCCTCAATCATTCAACAACTCAAAATCTGATTCTAAAACCGGTCACTCATCCATCTTCACTTTAATTAAATTATTCAAATTAGATTCAATATTCAATGATTTAATAACCTGTTCTAAAAATTAAATGGCCCTCCGAAAGCAATTACACATAAAATAAAATTATTATTGCTATTATCTCGAAAAAATCTCAATAAAAAAAGTTTGAATTGTTATAAATACATTATAAAAATGGATGTCCATATACTCTTGACTTCTTAAGTCATAAATACTATACATGAATTGTTGTTGAGAAACTAAAGATACCAATGTACAAATGGTCACAATGTATGTATAAAGAATCGCAATGTATGTTCATCCATATTGATTGTACTATTCATTACTCATGACCCTTGGAGGTCACACCTAGAGGCCTATAAATAGGGCTTTGTACATGACATACAATACATCAAAAAAGTGAAAAAAATTCCTCTCAAAGTTTCTCTTCTCTTTCTCTTTGTCTATCTACTTTAATTTACAACACATTATCAGCACGATTGTTCTACCGAAGGTATGCTTCCCTTAGAGTTACCTTAGCAACTTCTACTTTCTTTTATCATATCTTTTCAATCAATTTGGGATAATCTGAGCCACAATATGAAATTATGATAACTCTTTTACCAATTGTTTTAAACATCGAGTTTTATAGCTAAGATTTGGTATTGTTATTACTTGCCATTTTAATCTCTTTTACAAGTTTTTAAACATTATGGAAATTGTTATTTTAACTTGAATTCATATATATATATATATATGTATTAACTGAACTATATTATTCATTTTATAAATTCATTTCCAGAATGAATTTTAAGTCTTATTATTGTTTTAGATTGTATAATGTCAAATCTTATCAAATTAGAATTTGAAGCCCTTGACATATCTGGCAAAAATTATTCATTATGGATATTGGATGGTGAAATCCATTTGAATGCCAAGGGTCTTGGAAATGTTGTTTTGCCAGAAAATGTTGCGTCTAATCATGACGAGGCAAAAGCAATGATCTTCCTTCGTTATCATGTTCACGAAGGGTTAAAAGCGGAATACTTAAGGGCAAAAGATCCGCTGGAACTATGAAATGCCTTGAAAGAAAGGCTTGATCATCAGAAAACGGTTATACTGCCTAAGGCATTGAAAAAGGCTTTAAGAAATATTCTGAATTGATTTCATACCTATTTGTTGTTGAACAAATAATGACTTGTTCATTAAAATCATGAAATACGCCCCGCAAAATCGGTTTTGATTCTTGAAATAAATCCAGAAATGCATAATAATTATAGTAGAGGGCGTAGCCGTGACCGTGGCCTAGGTCGCGGCAGAGGACACAAAAATTCTCATTATCAAAGTGGTTGAAATATTAATCATGACAACCAAAAGAAAATAAATAATGAGAAAGGGCATAAGAATGATTTCAATACCACAAAAACCCCTTAAAATAAATGTAATAGGTGTGGTATTAAAGGGCATTTGGCACGAGCATGTCGCACATCTGCTGAAGCCCTACTCGAAAAGAGTGGCAATAATGCCAAAGCAAATATGATGTATCACGATAATAATATCGAGACAAAATATGCATTTAAAGATGATAATCTTATATGCCTTGATGGATTGGAAGATATTAAGGGTCTTGACAAAATGATACATTTGGATAATAATTAATATTATAATAATTACATTCATATTTTTAAGTAGCATTTATATTTCATTTCTATCTTGTTTCTTTTAAATTTTGCTTTTAATGTACTTTTGAAGAATATAGATAATTCTCATCATATGGATGAATATATGTCTGGTAGACAGTGCTATGACAAGCATGCTATTGAAAAGTAGAAAGTATTTTTCTCATATAATGATGAGAGATGCAAATATAATAACTATAGCAAGCAATACAAAAATTATTGAAGGCTCCAGAAGAGCTACAATTGTATTACCCAAAGGAACAAATCTTGTTATAAATGATGCATTGTTTCTACTAAGTCTCAAAGAAATCTATTAAGCTTCAAAGATATCCGATGCAATGGGTATCATATTGAGACTATTAATTATGGGAATGGTGAATATTTGTATATTACAAATATTAAATCAGGAAAGAAATGCATCTTAGAAAAAAAATCAACACTATCTTCTGGTTTGTACTATACAACTATTTGTACAATTGATACAAATGTTATAATAAACCAGAAAGATGTTGATAAAGATATATTTACAGTTTGGCATGATCGGTTGGGCCATCCTCAATCATCTATGTTGAATTTAATGCTTGACATGCAATAGTAAACCAATAGTTTACTGATGAATTTAATGCATGTAATGAGATAGTAAACTAGAAGTTTACTGATTAATACAAGCAAACAGTTTAATAAGATAAACTAGAAGTTTATCAATGAATTCAATGTTTGCCATGACCGGTTAGAATATCACGGTTTAATTGTGATGCGAGAAATGATTGAGAATAAATGTGGATATACCCTGAAGTGTATATTGATACCACAATTTCTCATATGCTGCATGTTACAAGGGAATATGTATTATTATGTCCTCATAAAGTTAAATGCAATGTGAGCCATTCACATTCTCAAAACGGATACAGGAATATATTTGTGGCACGGTAAACCCACATGGTAAACCATTTAGTTACCACATGGTTTTAATTGATGCATCAACTAAATGGTCTCACGATTGTTTATCATCTTCTTGCAATCCGAAGTTTGCAAGATTCTTTACTCAACGAATATGGTTAAGAGTATAATATCCTGATTATTCGATTGAAAATGCTAGTGCTAATGAATTTACTTCACTAGCATTAATGAGGATTGCACGTCCCTTGGAATTGATTTGAACATCTTGAATTTTATATTCATGCGCAAAAATGGACTAGCAAAATTATTGGTTAAATGGTTGCAACCTTTTTTATATGAGATATAATCTCCCATATTCTACTCAAGGACTGATCATTTTGCATGCAGCAACATTTATTCGCATAAGGCCTACAAGTTAACATAAAATATCCCATTACAATTGGTTTCTGGTCAAAAACCAAATAATTCCCATCTCATAATTTTTGGTTGTGCTATATATGTTCTCATTGCTCCACCATAACGCACAAAGATGGGTCCTCAAAGGAGATTGGGAATCTATGTATGCTTTGAATCTCATTAAATAATTAAGTATATTGAACCATTATTTGGAGATTCATTTACGGCACGGTATGCCGATTGTTATTTTGATGAGACACTATTCCCACCGTTAGGGGGAGAAAATAAGCATCTGGATAAAGCTAAAAATAAGGAAAAATAAATTATATAGAATACCTTATCACTTGCTCATCTAGATCCTTGAACAAAACAATGTGAGCAAGAAGTTCATTTGCAAAATATTGCAATGAAACTGCCAGATGCATTTACTGATACAAAAATGATAACTAAGTCTCATATTCCAGCTGAGAATACTCCTGCTAGAATTGATGTCCCAATAGGACAAGTGGTTAGTATAAATGAAACTATACCACATTTAAAGCGTGGCAGACCATCTGGTTCCAAAGATAAAAATCCTTGAAAAAGGAAAGGAGCAAATAATAATAATGGTCAGCATAAGGAGGCTACCATTGAGAAATCCATTATAGAGACCAATGACATAACTAATCAGATGACCTATAAAGAGGTCTAGGTACCTGATAATGATAATGAGATCTCAATAAATAAATTGTCACTACGGGCAAGATATGGAACCGAAAAGATATTATCGTTGACGATATATTTTCATGCAATGTTGCTATTGAAATAATAAATAAGGATCTTGAATCTAAATCTGTCGAATAATGTCGACATAGATAAGATTGGCCAAAATGGAAAGAAGCAATTCAATCGAAATTGAATTCACTATCTAAACATCAAGTTTTTGGACCTGTTGTCCAAATACCTACAGGAGTGAAGCCTATAGGGTATAGATGGGTTTTTGTGCGAAAAAGAAATGAAAAAAATGAAGTCGTGAGGTATAAAACACGACTCGTAGCACAAGATTTTTCGCAAAAACCAGGAATAGATTATGAGGAGACTTATTCTCCTGTGATGGATGCAATTACTTTCAGATCAGTCTGGCAATGCATCAAAAACTTGACATGCATTTAATGGATGTTGTTACAACATATGAAAACTCCTGAATGCTTCATATATGTATGGATCATTGGATAATGAAATTTATATTAAAACTCTTGAAAGCTTCAAATTGCTAAAGGGCTGTGAAGATTCACATGCAAAAGTCCCTGTATGGGTTGAAAAAGTCCGGACGAATGTGGTATCATCGTCTCAGTGACTATTTGATAAATGAAGGATATCAAAACGATTCCTTATGCCCTTGTATCTTTATTAAAAGGGGTAGATCGGAATTTGTCATAATTGCAGTTTATGTTGATGACTTGAACATTATTAGCACTCCTAAATAACTTTAAAAGGTGATTGATTGTTTGAAGAAAGAATTCGAAATGAAAGGTCTCGAGGAGACAGAATTTCGTCTTGGTTTACAAATCGAGCATTTAACCAATGGAATATTTCTTCATCAATCAAATTATATTGATAAAATTTTAAAACAATTTTATATGGATAAAGCGCATCAATTAAGTACACCAATGGTTGTGAGATCACTTGATATTAAAAAAGATCATTTTCGCCCTTAAGGAAAGAAAGAAGAACTACTTGGTCCAGAAGTACCATATCTTAGTGCCATAGGCGCACTAATGTATCTTGCTAATTCAACTCGGTCAGATATAGCATTTGCTGTTAATTTGTTAGCAAAATTTAGTTCTTCCCCAACTAGAAGGCATTGTAATGGAGTTAAGCATATACTCCGATATCTTCGAGGGACATCACATATGTGATTATTTTATCTGGAGCACATTTAATCGGTTATGTAGATGAAGGATTCTTATCAGATCCACACAAAGCTATATCTTATACTGGATATTTATTTACATATGGAGGTATAGCTATATCATGGCGTTCAAGAAAGAAATCTTTAGCCGCTACATAAGCAAATCATGCTGAAATTATTGCCGCGCACGAGACAAGTCAAAAATCTGTCTAGCTAAGATCATTAATTCATCATATCTAGAAGATGTGTAGCTTCTTAAAATAAGATATCCCAACAACTTTATATGAAGATAATACAGCATGCATAGCTCTAATAAAGAGAGGATACATCAAAGGGATAGAACGAAAACATACTTCCCCTAAACTATTTTTCACTCATGATCTTGTGAAGAAAGGTGCAATCTTTCAAAAGCTTGTTCATAGCATCAGTCTTCGCAGACTCAAAGATCTCAAGTGATGTCATCATGAGGGGGAGTCGATACACGCTGTACTCTTTTTCCCTTATCTAGGTTTTGTCCCACTGGGTTTTCCTAGAAAGGTTTTTAATGAGGCTGCACTGAAAAGTGTATCAATGAATGATGTACTCTTTTCTTTAACTGGGTTTTGTCCCACAGGGTTAGTTTTTAATGAGGCACATTCATAATGGATATCCAAGGGGGAGTGCTATAAATACATTATAAGAGTGGATGTCCATAGACTCTTGACTTCCTAAGTCATAAATACTATACATGAATTGTTGTTGAGAAACTAAAGATACCAATGTACAAATTGTCACAATGTATATACAAAGAATCGCAATGTATGTTCATCCATATTGATTGTACTATTCATTACTCGTGACCCTTGGAGGTCACACCTAGAGGCCTATAAATAGGGCTTTGTACATGACATACAATACATCCAAAAGTGAAAAGAATTCCTCTCAAAGTTTCTCATTTCCTCTCAAAGTTTCTCTTCTCTTTCTCTTTGTCTATTTACTTTAATTTACAACATGAATAACTTAAATTTTAATTTGGGTATATGAACTTAACAAATCATTAATCAAGTTATCTAACATAATTAAGGATTTAAAAATTGGGTCAAATTACCTTTATACCCTTTAATTATTAAAATTTATTTTTGAAAAAAAAGAAGCTCCCATCCTGCACAGATATGAATGAATATTTTGGGAAATTACACAGAGGTCCCACATAAGTCAATTAATCACAAAATGATCCCAAACATTCTGATAATTAGTCTCAGGTCCCCTGGAACATTTTAGTTGTAGATTTCAATTGTGAAATGTTCCAACTACCCCACACATTTTGAAAAGAGAACGACAACTTGAAGTTGTGGAGAAAGAGAGATTCATTCTTTACCAAAAAAGAAAGAAAGAGAGATTCATTCGTTTGAAAATCATGGAGCAGCCTGTTGTCTCATCGAGAAGTTGTCGACCCCTACGTTCGGTACCCGTTCTTCGACTCCGGGTTTCGGTACTCCTTCTGCCCCAGCATTTGGTGCTCCATCTTCTGCACCAACGTTCGGTGGGGACAACAAGGGCTAGCAAAGCGAGGAGACAACTAGAGACCAACTGAAGCTTCAATTGCAGGAACAAAGGGATTCTCTCTCTGCTCTCAAGGAATCTTTGCTCTCTGATCCATCCAATTTCAAGCTTCTCGCGGTATGTTTATTCGAAAATTTGGTTGCGTAATTGGAATGATCCCATGCTTACACCTCTGATTTCTCTGGAATCAAGTATGTAGTAGATCCTGGATTTGTTAAAGCGCGCACTTATAACCCTAGCAAAGGAATGAAATCTTTGGTTGCAGTACCTACATCCAAGTCTCAGGCTCTGCAAAGGAAGTGTGTTGCTACATTTATGCTTGGGAGCATTTGATATGGTAGATTGTAGCTGCTAGTGTTATTTTGTGTAGTTCAGTGAATGAACATCTAACAATTTTGTCTCATTTAAGTGCTTAACACAGGATTGCTTCTTGTTTCATATAAACTCAGTTAAGTAAAGTAAACT
>JANTPZ010008991.1:0-11647 GCA_025593235.1 Vachellia pachyceras
TAATGGCAAATATCATATGAATTCATTAAAATTCATTAAGCTGCGTTTAGTGTCCTAATTGATCAAAGTAACATCATACTTATTAATTACTTTAAGTACACACAAATTAATTAACCAGACATTCTTTTGAACCTTTGAATTAAAACTGATATACTCCTTATATATTTTTTTATATAAGTAGAATATTCTTATCAAATTTGTGGAATATATGGAAGCACATATGTGGTTCCAAATAGAAACATAATTAATGGTTGAATTAATTACTTAATTAATTAGAAGGCAAGAGAGACTTATAAGTGCTATAAACAAATATATATATAGATATATAGCGCCAAGTTGAAGCCTTTTGATGACATCCCAAAGACGTGTAACGAGTGGACTTCCATAATGATCAAATCAAGCTTATCTAGGGTGTGTTTGGATAGCCCGTTGGGAAAACGGACACAGATCTCGAGTTAGTTTATATAAGAGGAATTTTGTCTCGGTAAGCATACCCATTGGCAAAACGGGTTTACCAAACACAGCTAATCAGCTTCCTCAACATGCAATGAAGGTGGTGATAGTGATGATGGTGATGATGTACATATGTGTGTGCATACATACATATATATATGCTTTTGCTTTTGTATGGTGCAGGAATTTTAGGACTAGTGTTTATAAGTTAATGATACGTGTCCTTATAGTGTGGGACTTTGAGAATGATTATGTGGGAATGATGAGAGAAGAAGGGGATAAAAGGAGGGCATGCATTGCATAATATAATGAAACATATAAAACTCACAAAGGTGGATTTGTGTGGGACCCTTCTATGGTATTTGCTGACATCTAAAGGCCAAAAGAAGACATGTGGTCCTACAAAGCACCAAGTCTTCGTATATAATAATAGTAAGAATAATATATATATTAATATTATTAAACGTCTTTGACTATTTATTTTGTCATTTAGGAATGCGGTAGAGAAGTACTTTTACGCAAGCCAAGATAAATATATAGAGGAGATTATCTCGTTTTGTGAAAAAACATTGTTGAACATACTTTTGGAGAGTAAATAAACTTTTTCAAACAAGCACGTTTAGATGACCTCCTCTCAATATCTTTTTCTCAAACATCTCTCTTCATTTGTTTGTGTGTGTTGAAGCATCAATTCAAAATGCCAAACATCTCTGAGTTTAGTGGCATAAAACCCTTCCTCTTTGTGAGAAAGGTTATAAGCTTAAATTCTGTGTGCATGCAGAAGCATCAATAAATTCAGAACAAAGACTATTCCTATATGCTTCAAAAAAATCAAAGAAAAAAGTTGAGAAATTTTGTGACAAGTTTTTTACTTAAAACTTGCATTGATTAAAAAGAAATTATATATTTTTATACATATAAAGTATATACTAGTGCTTTCTAGAGTTCCATAGGCAAAAAATTATTGAAAATCGAATTAAGGTCTTTCTAGCTAATAATAAAATTTTCTTTCTAACAGTAGGGACATTTTACTAATTTTTTTTCTAAAAATTTTAATAATCATGATCCATTTTCTATTCTTGAGTACTGTTTGTTTTATGATTTTAATATGTATAGTTAATGGGCAGCGTAAATTTAATATATATATATATATATATTGAGCACAGAATTTGACTTCCTGATAGCAAAATATTGCCTCAGCTTTAAGTACTTAAGTCTATTAACTTGGACTCCTGGATCTTTTCACTCATGTACATTTTCTTTAATTAATCTAATTAATTATGTTTAGAAAAAATCAGTGAAAATAGTCTATTTAAAAACTTTATTAGTAAAAAGGACCTAAAGAAAATATTGGCCTCTACAATTTTTTTATGCCCAAAAAGTATATCAATACCCCAATTTAGGCTTTGATCTCTAACAAATAAAATTTGTAAACAAGTACCTTTCACTAATTTTTCCTTATAGTTAATATGAAACTTCTTCGTTTTAGTCCACCAACAAGGATTGAGTTAAGTGGGAGGGTTCAGTCCTACTTTATGACAAACCAATATTTGAATCTCACTGAAAAAAATACACGTATCAATTAGTACCTGAGAATGTTTAAAATATGGTTGATTCTAGTAAGAAGATGCACGTGCTTAGAAGAAAAAAAAACTAATACTTCAGTTTTTTTTACACTAAATCAAGTTCATTCATGTCTGACTTCCCAACAATCTACCCGTGAAGTAGAGTTTGACAAGCATATATACACACACACACGCATGCTTAAAGTATTCAGAGAAACATGCATTAGATGAAAGCAATGATCCAAAACGCATATATATACAAATAAAAGTATTCAGAGAAAGCTTAGTGAATAAAACCCAGCTGTACGTATTTTGACAAGCATATAGGGAGAATCATGAAGATGTTGGCGAAGAAGCATGCATGTATCTTAATTTTATGATGAGTGGGGTCTTGTGTATATATGCGGATACACACACACACATGTATATATATAATGGAGAATATTGAAGACACGACGTTGGTAGATTCAATGAGGTTATGATGAGAAAAGGGATATGATGATCATTTCATATGTTTTGAAATTTGATGCCCATTTTCTTTCATGTAACGAAGACCATCAAAGTTTGTGGGATTAATCCCCCAAATTTTCCATAATTCCTTTTGAGATTTCATTTAGTTTTGGCTTCTGGTATTTATTGTCTTATGATATAATATCACTTTTTTGCCTTCCAACAATGAACATATATATATATATATTCACATAATTGAAGACATTCATAACTAATCTTTTTTATGATCCACTTGTTTCCTCAAACTTTCAAGTTTTCTCCAAACTAGTTCTTTTCTTTCCCTTCTTAGATTTTAGACATTTGACCCTTTTTTTTCATGGGCTAAGCTCCCCCTTCATATTCCCAAGAGTTAATTTTATTTGGCAGAAAGAGATTTTTTTATTTTCTAATATAAGTCATCTCATTAAATTTAATTATATGAATATACAATTATACTTTTAATTTATTGTTCTGTTGACTATTTTTATCAGGGTTTCGTATGTACTGTTATTGTCTTGGATTTCTCATTAAAGTGTGTGCCTTTATATATATGTATATATATTAAATATCGGTGAATTTTAAAAGTTATTAAATGTTATGAAAGATTTGCCAAGGCTTGAGATTTTTGTTGATTATGGTAAAATATAAGTTGAAGGTGTCTTATAAATAATTCCAAAAAAAAAGCAAGGATATGCTAATGTATAACACAACTTGGAAGTTGTTTTAAAAATTAATTAATAGTTAAGAAATATATCACTTCCTCACATTCTAAACATAGGAGCTAATAATTGAGTTTATTTTGACTTGCTAATTTTCTTCAAAACCATCCATGTTGATGTCATGTATTAAAGGGTTTTCATTATGCAGTTCTCATACAAATGATTAATAAAGAAAAAAAATTAGTTTATTAATTTTATAATCAGACAAATTTTATCCTTTCTACAAAATTTATAAATTCAAACCAGTTAAAATTTGACAAAAAGCAAATGTTATCCAACTTTATATTTACAAATAATGAAGATATATCAGACACCATTTCTATTCAAAGTAATTTAATTCATCATGTCATCAAGTGGTATCAAGAAGAAAAGCGTCTTGGAGTATTCAAAAGAGACATAATGAATATTATGAATTTCAGCATAATATTTTTCATGCTTAAATTAAGTAGGTGAATCTATATATCATGATCTTGATTCCATGATATTCCCAAATATACGTGGATGGTATTTATTAAATATGATTTAATAAAAAATCGATTTTAATTTTTCATGATTCGGATTTTTAGAAAAGTACCAATATAAAACAAGTTAAATTATATAAAACTCTCTTGGAGTTTATGTTATATGTAAAAAAATCCTAATCTTTAAAACTTTACAATAAACCCTCAAAGTTTTAAATCAATATTGAAAATATCAGTTAACTAATCAATTTTATACCCTTTTGAACTTTTGTTTTGTATGCATATATTCCCTTTAAACTTAAAGTTATATGCAGATAAACTTCTTAAGCTTAAAGTCATTTGTAAATAAATAACTATAGAACTAATGTATAAGAGTCATTGTTTATAAATGTAAAAATTTATGGAGTTTTATTGTAAAGTTTCAAAGGTTAAGGATATTATATATGACATGAAGTTCAGGTTTTTGTATGATTTAGCTTTAAAATAATAAAATATGAATACTTGAAATTAACTCAAAATAAATATTCATATAATGTCTGCCATATATAAATCTTTGCGAGAATATTCAACATATACATTATATCTTGTATTTTTCAAATCTTTCTTTTTTTAAAAAAAATAATATATGAAGTATAGGAACTTTCTAGCCATAATTAACTCTATTATTAATGAAGAGACTGAAATTTTATTGGTCAAATAATTCTATCCACACATTTAAGGATTTAACAAAAGCAAACATTATGTAGTTGTGATGGGACCATATGTATTCAATTTGGTGTACTATCATCTAGGTATTATTCAATTTGGGTAGTAGAGTATTTATTTATTTTTCATCTGAATTTACAACAAAAATTAAAAAGTACTAACTAATTATCCTATGGATTTAATATTTAGATTATTCTATCTCAAAGGAATGAGCGAGAGAGTAATTGTGTTATATTTTTAAATCAAATGGAATTTCATTAATTACAATTTAAAATTATAAGTATAAATACAATAATTTTCTCTTAATTAATGAAACACTATCAAAAAAATTCGAACATGTGATAATCCTTCCATTTTTCATCAAAATTAGCCTTTTTGAGATATTTGGCACATAAAATAATAATGAGTGTCATATTCAATCATTTAAAAATAATAAAATGAGATCAAAAATCTTAAATAAAAAATTGTAAATATATAACAATAAACATAAATAAAATCAGTGTTACTGGCATAAAGGGTTTTTTTTGCCAATTATATATCCAATAATTGTATTAAAGAGCGCATGTTTGGGAAATCTTTCCCCCAATGGTGCATGTAATTCAAGATAAAAATCATTTTAAAATAAGTAGAAAGCATCTCGAAATTCCTAAAAAGTATCTTGAAATCCGTAAATTTTTCTCGGAATCATAAACTCATTTCTCCTAACGTATTCCCAAATACATACAATAGCCAGTTATATATATTGATATGATCATATTAATAACATGATGGCCCTGTAAGTAATATAATTAGAGTAGAGGAATCTTGAACAAGATAATATCTGCCTCATAATTAAGACATGTATGCAATAAAACACAAAAAGGGTCAAAAAAATTAAAAGAAGGGAAAGAAAAATCAGAGAAAAGAACAAGAAGATATGCTGTGTTTGCTTTTGCCTTTTGTTTCCCAAGCCAACCACCTTGTAAAATATATATATATATATATATGTGTATATATAAATATATCTAAACCAAAATTATGTTTTACGAGGCAGTCAAAGGCACAAGATTTTCTTTCCCCTTTTTAATTTTTTTTCCTTCTTTAATAGATTCTTGTTACTGTTACTATTCCTTCTTCTTCTTCTCCTTCTTCTTCACCATCCAATTGATTCTCTCTTTTATTGGTTGGTTTGCTTTTTCAGGCTTTGATGGAGACCCCATTGTGTTCCCCTCTTTCTTTTCTTTTGCATTGTAAATGGGTTTTGGGGTTTTGAGGTTCTTTGGTTTCTTCAATGTTTTTTTCCTCTTCTGTCACTTTCTTTATATCATCCTCACCATTCATTATTAAAGAGCTTCACTTTCATTCATACACTCTCCTCTGCTACGCTTTACACACATTTTTCACATCTGTTTTCCCCCTCCAACGTTAAAGGAACAGTACTCTACACTTTTATTGTTCCCCGATTCTTATTACTGGAAGTTTTGTTTGATTTTTTCAGGGGATTAAGGAAGGTGAATAAACCTCTTTAGATTGGCTATATCATGAAATACTTATATGCATTATTATATTATAAATTGGTGTATAAGTAAGGTAGATTAGTTTAAGAAAAAATGATAAATATATCATTTTATTAAGTTTCATTAATCTCTTCAAGAAAAAGTTTGAAACCGACTTATATTAATGATCACATGTAGTATTTATTTTTTTAAGACATGTTTTTATCATGCCTCTTTGGTTTTAAATGTAGAGGTTATATAACTAATTTATATATAATGAAAAAATTAATTAAATTGGTTATTTATACAAAAATACAGTATATTTGTTTGCTTAAAATACCTCTTTTGATAATTCGCATTGGAAACTATTCCATTCAGTTCTTTATATAAGTAGCACTTAATCATTAACCAAACTATGTGGATCGAAATGTCGGTAAAAATTATTTAAAAGTAACATATCAACAAGAGATATAGTTTCTCCAATATAAGCTTATTTATAAAGATGATGCATGAGAACAGAGATACAAGAGAATGTGTGAGAAAAAGATATAAAAGAGATATGTAATTAATTGGGATGAAAATAAAAAATACATTAAATTTTTAGATAAACTCAAATTGTTGCTTATATATAAAACCAAACTCATACGAGAGAATGTTGCTTATGTAAAGACTAGAGGGAGAGTAACTCATTGATAAAATTCCTTTTAATATATGCAGATTAACGTTTATAATTTTAAAAATTTATAAACTCATCAATTAGATCCAATATTTAGCATAGGGAGTCTTATACAAAGTATAAGTGATGAAAATATTGGCCATCAATCATAAACATAATAATTTGTTTTAGATTTTATCTAGATATTGAGAATTAATAATTGTGGGGTGTTTAATCAATCTTTAAGAATCACTTTTACATAAGTTGAGATAGAATTATATTCATATACTTACATCAAATTGTGTAAAATTATTTTCTAAAAACTAATTCAAAGACGCCCGACTACATATATATATATATATATATATATATTGCATAGAATTTGATAAACGAATTAAATATTTATGATTTATCAATCATGTGATTAGTTATAAATTTTATTAATTTTTAAAAATAAATTACGTTGTTTAAAACTTTGTGAACGACTACGCTATCTCTTATGTTTATTTTATCAAACTCTCAAAATAATTTTATTAAATGGACTTAAGTTCACCAAAAGGATGGTACAAATGATTGAAGTGATTACGTATTGTGTGATTAAGTGCACTTGGACTAAATTTTTAACTGCGTCAAATTTTTAAGGAAAAATAGTGAAGCTCTAATAGATTGATGATTAAAATTTAAAAAAAGTACTACTGCTAAAGGTCATAATTAGGGGGAAAACATATAGGACCAGGTTGATAAAATATTGGGAAACCAATTTAGATGATTAATTATGCATTTCTGCACGCTTTGTTTATGCTGATCTTCATATAAGCATGTTTCATTTCTCCATAATTACACTATAATGCACATGTGCCCTTCTATGAGGCTCTGTTCCAAAATTCAGTCTATTATTGTTATTATTATTATTATTATGCAATAAGATTGATCATTGATTAATTAAGGATCCAGTAAATATTTTTTATTTTTTATACAACAAAAGTTTAAGTGGGTTAAAACCTTGGACTCATCAAGATCATAACATATATTTGTTGTAAATATTGTGTGGATGTGTTAAAGGAAGAGTCGCACATTATTTGGATAAATGAGTTAAGAGGAGGGAAGAGTTTGCACATGATGAAGGTCGCTTGAAACAAATCCGACAATTTTCCCTTACCTTTTATATGCAAGTTAATTATGTATTGGATACATTTTTATTAAAAGCTTTATAGAAATAAAAATAATATTTTTAAATAAAGCTTTGACTTTTGGACTTTAATGTGATTTTTAATATTCATAATTATTAACTTTTGGTTTAATGTTATTTTTAAATTGATTTTATATCACCTATTTATAAACGGTATGTGGTCACTAATTATTTTCTTCATTATTGTTGTTTATGGCTAAAATTCAAATTGCAGACAAAGGCAATGTATATTTAATGTATTTAATGTAACCGATATTTTAATGGCTATTATAATATGGCTCATTGTGCATTTTGATATGGCTCATTGAAATGATCATCTACGTATGCTCTATTTAATATATTCTGTTTTAATATTTTAATATGTTATTTCATATGGCTCATCAATATGGATATTTGCAATGGATATTATAAAAGGCAATCCAATTATGGTTTGAAATGATGTGCACGTTTTGGACTTTAATACGGTTTGTTGTATTATCTAATGGTTTTTAATAAGTTTCATTGTGTTTTAAGTTTCATTGTCCTTTGTGCAATATTGATGGTTTTTAATGTTTCAGTGTATTACCCGTTGGATATTACTCAATGTGTCTGCATCTAGTTTTATCCTTCAAATGCTTTTATTGCCAAATGAAAACCGATTGTTTTGTAATATTAAGTGATTATAAGGCAATTGAAGTGGTATTTATGTGGTTTTAAAACTGCCAAATGACAACAGGTCTATGGCCTATAAAAAGTTTCAAAATGAGAGGTTGAATACATTTTTACACTCGAGTTTTCGTACAACTTTCTTCCTCCTCCTCCATCAACATATTATTCTTACTTAGTTATATTACTTTTGTCATCTGCTCACCCTGTATTGTAGGAAAAATACGTTTAATTTTGGGAGTGCCGCATCTTGCTTGATCGGTGGTTGTGGAATAGTTTTTAAGAACAGTGTTCTTAGATGCGATTCAGGTTAATTTTTTATTTTGCAAGTGTTACCATCTACAATATCTAAATTAAATAGACGCTTACAAAAATACTTAGGGATTGTCAACCATGAGATATATATATATATAATTGAGTAAAATAAAAAATGTATTAATTTTTTAGAAAAATACAACTTCTTGCTTGTGAAAAACCACCCTATAAGAAAAATGTTACTTATGAAAAAGTCGGTGAGAGTAATATGTAAGTATTACTTATACATAACTTTTTTTTTGTTGCCCGTCCGGTCTTCGGAGCTTCGTCCCGACTAATCCGGACTCGACCCGCGTCGCGCACCCGGAAAAGGTGGAAAGATCTCCCAACGGTGGCTTTTGCATTCACAAAGCTCGAACTCGAGACCTTGCTTAAGTTGGAACAAGGCGTTTACCATTTAATCTAATCAACCATTAGTTACTTATACGTAACTTTTAAGTTTTAACATCTTGTTTATTTTTTGTAGGCCTCAAGAATTCAACTTAATTTTTTCTTTTTTTCCATTTTAAAATTGTTTTTTTGTGTGCTCATCTTCAAAGGTAGAACACATTAGTCATTATTCCAACTACTACACCAAAGAGTGATAAGATTTCTAATGGAGAACAAAGTAGCAAGCGTTATCGAATCCCATTTTGGATTATTTTGTGAAACACTTAACTGCGTTTATCATCTGAAAAAGGAAAGCTATTCACAGGGTAATTTGACTAGTAAAATTGTAACTTCTGGGGACTATCCACCATAAAAGAATGATCAATTAATGGCCCTATTTGGAACCATATTTAAAAAAGCTAAACGTGCATTTAACAGTGTTTTTCCGTAAAATGAAATAATCTCTTTCATACATTTATCTCGTAAATGGTAAAATTACTTCTCCACCGCATTTCAAATGGGCAAATAAATAATAAGATAGTATCAAATGTCTAATCTCATATTTAATCATATGTCCAAATTATTCATTATTAGACTTGACACACCTATGAACTGCTGACTGCTCCGTTTGATTGTTGGATTCCAATAGTTTCTGGAAGATCATAACCTCCAAAAATCTCAACTTCACACTTTCATAACTTTTCTTAATCACAGTTCCAATAATCTTAACCAACTGCACTACGATCTAATGGAAGGAGTCAATATCCCATAACGCGACCAACCTAAATTTGAATCTTACCAATAAAGGTGTCCCATTTACTACCGACAGTTTGATTAACTTCTTTAAAATGATGTATGCTTAGTAAATAACATTTTTCTTATATATCCCACCTTCAACACTATGTACACCATCATTCCAAAAACTCCTATTCTTAAAATTAAGATCATGAACAAGCTTGCAAGCAATCAAAGATTTGATTTTCTAATGTATTCGAAAATCTGTTAGTGCAAAATAACATGAGGATAGCTTTATCTCGAAAGTTGCAAAAGTATGTTTCTAACAAGTTTCCAAACATAAGAAATACGAACAAATCATATTTATTCATAAATTATGAACAATACAACTCATTTCTCATACTCCATATGCAATATAGATTGACCTAACTAGTCATCTGATATCCAGCCTCTCGTACTAAGACTTGTTTCCATTGAAAAAGAACATTCATCTTTTTGGTATTTATTACAGGGCCAAGATAGGAATAGAGCCTGCGTACACGTAAGTAATGAAAGTTAATAAAAGAAATAAAAACTGATTTTTTGTGACAACTATTTAATTTCATTATCATTTAAAAATCCTTCCGTCCTGAAAAATCATGTGGTTAAGAGAACTTGACGCATCTATCATCTTGACTGACGGAATAATTTGTGCTGTTCTCATAATATTAGCATCCATAAACTTCAAACAGTTGTGAACTAAGATATTCACCTATGGAGAGTTCATGTCTTCATCAAATAATGGACTTAAGATGAGACTTGAAAGCAATGTTATATCTTATGATCTCATCATATCCAACTGATGTTAAGTTGGGAGGATCACTACGAACTCTTGAGAAAGAAGTATAATTACCAAAAAAGACTCTCAATGAATGAATAACGTGCCTGATAAATTCAACTGTAAGAAATAACCATTCATACCGCTCACTGCCACCTTGTAATAATTCTTCCAAATAGGTTTGTACCAAGTCAAACTTTCAGCTTTTGGTTGTCATTATGAGGCATCTAAGTAGTTAAATAGCACTATTCATTGTCTATTTCATTTATGTCATTTTCCACTAAAGTCATAATTAAAGTCCTAGAGAATTTGTAAAGAGAAGCACAAAATACACTAACGAGTTTGGATAGTTTGTTAAGATTCCTCTTTTCACAGAGCTGCAGGAAACTGTTTCAGACATAAACAATATAATAAATATGATAATGGATCCAGATCTTTCCTACACATACTCAACCTTAAGCCGTATTTCTTTTCTTCCTTTGGTGGTTTTCCAATCAACAAGATCACCAACAACGTCTAAACTATGCAAGTAATACAAACTTGAGGCAATATAGGCATTCTGGCGCTATTAAGTCATTCATGGTACTGATCCTCTGATTTCTTATCGGTGACTGGTTACAAGCTAAACTAGTGATCCATCCATCACCGCCAAATAATACACACCCAGAAGCGTCAATTCTTGTCTCTATTTAGTATAGAGTGTCTGGCTCTTTTTGCTGTGCAGCTCCTCTGCTGCCTATTAAGAGGAGAATAAAATTTTATAAAATTGAAAGAGAAAAACATGAAGCCTAGTGATCCATAACAGGCAAAATATTTGATGACTCTGACACAGTCTCCTCCAAATTTGCATTTTTCCTTCTGCTATACAAACTCTCAACATGTTCCTTTTCTTTTAACATACTCCTGCTCTGGAGCTCTCCCACCAATGTCTTGAATGTGCTGTGCATTGGATCTAACCCCTGCGAGACCATTTCCTCAAAGAATGAGCAAGCACGCTCATGTTTTCCACTTTTACACAGACTAGTTATCAAAAGTGAATAAGTTGCCACATCAGG
>JANTPZ010008999.1:0-16088 GCA_025593235.1 Vachellia pachyceras
TAGTTTTTAAAAAAGGATAAATTATTTTAAAATTTCAAATTTGAAGGTTAAAAAATAAAAAAAGAACCCGTACCATATATATTCTGATATTTTGTTAGAATAAATATTTCAAAATTATAAATAATGTCAGAGAATATATAAGCTACAAGTATATGATTAGTTTAGTAATTGTTACTTTATTAATAATGGAATTTACTACTTTGTTTTTGAAATTTTCAATTTTGGATAGTTTGATTGTGTCAATGTGTTACAAGATTTATTTTTTTAATTTTTTTATTCCTCACCGGTCTGACCCCCGGTTTGACTTCGGTCTGACCCACTGACCCTTAACCCACTGCCTTATCCAATTCAGTCACCAATCTGATTTCCTGTACCTTGCATATTTACCTTAACTTGCGTAAAAGTACTTCTCTACCTCATTCCTGAACGGACCCACTAATGCAAGGCAGGTACCACAATTTATTAGTGTTTCGATTGAAAAGTCAATGTTCCTCCAATGACAAGTTAGAACACCTCAATTGATAAGTCAATATGCCACTAATGATACTAATGATGTAACAAGTCATGATGCTTCGCTTGACAAGTCAATGTGTCACTTATGACAAATTTAAGTAAACTCGTCTTTTCAGAATTCTAATTAATCACAAATAGATCCTTTAAAACTTCATATTAATGGTTTTTCATGTAATCTTGTTTTCTTCCTGACCTTATATGTTTGAATTTCATTGAATGAAATATCCCTTTCCATTAAAAAAATGATTTTTGGTATTTGATTGTGATCATTTGCCTTTCACAGGACTTGAGTGTAATTTTCTTTAAAATTATTGTTAATATGGTAAATATTGTCATAAGTCTCGCTTTGGGGGAGCTACAAGAAAAATTGTTTTACAAGTTAAATAGCCTAATAAGCTATTTTTCTTGCAATGGCTCTCTCCATTTGGCTTGTGCTGATAACAATGGGCTTGTTTGGGGAGGTCATTTACCTCCCCAAAATCCATTATTGCACTTACCGAGATAAAATTTTTCTCACATATTTATTTCGGAATCTGTGATCGTTCTCCCAACGGATTATCCAAACAAGCCAGATATGTGCAATCTAATTCATACAAATATTTGCTTCCCCCATCAACGAGGAGTTTATGGTAAATTGGTAAAATACCAATAGACCAAGTGCTGCAGATAATGATGATAGGTCGTTTTTCTTTGACTGTTATTATTTACCATATGGTTTCAATGTTTCCATTCAATGGGGAACATTTTCTAATGATTTTACGGTAAACAAAATAGAGAGATTTAGCCTTAGATCCGAAATAAATAAAATATTTAAGGAATGGTCTCATGAAAAAAAATATTTAATGAGAGGTCCTATTTACAACATGAGGTCCTTATATTGACAACACCATGTGCTGTGTTGACAACACCTCATGTTGTCAATGTAACATCTCATTAAATATTTTTCTACATGGGACAATTCCTTAAATATTTTGTTTATTTGGGACTTGAAGCTAAATCTCCCAAAAAAAAATATTGAATTTTAATGACTTTTCTAATGACTTTATATTTTCTATATATACATATATATATGTATGTATATATGAATGTATTTTATATATAATATACCATTGATATCATAAGATGTGGGGAAATTTGTGAGTTGAATTTAAAAAACCTGAAGATGTAGGGTTATAAAATTTTAGTAAATATAAGAAGTAAAATAAAAAAGTGAAAAAAATAATTACAAATTTTCAACCCTACCTCTATTTTTTTCTAAATCCAACAGCAAAATTTTTTTCGCTCTTCTCACTTTCTCATCTCTCCCCTCATACCAAATAACTAGAGGATTTAATGATGAGTGAGTAAATGGCTGAGAATGCCAGATAGCGGGTTGTTTGGTGAGCAGCATTGGCAGAGAATGTGGGTTCGGGAGTGGGAAGAAGAGATTTCTGGCGAGCTTCGTAAGTGAGTAAATGGCTGAGAATGTCCTCAAAGGTAAGTGAGGCTCTATCGGTGGTTAAAGCAATCAGTCACCGGAGAGTCAAAATCAGTACAAAGGCCGGCTAAAAGGTACGTGATAAGATCTGAGTCTGAAACAGAGCTTTCGCAGCATTCAAGTAATCAACAAGTAGAGAGCCACGATTATAATCATCTAGTACTGATTCCCACACCACCATGCACCCCCTTTTTTAAGAAAGGTGAGATGTTGTTGAAGGTGATGAAGCACCTTGGCCTGTGACTGTTGTGCGAAGGAGTTCTCCAGTTATTTAAATGTTGGATTATACTACTTCTTATGAAAGTCAGTTGACTTTTTTTTAAAGATATTAACTGATATATTTATATTTTTTCTTTAAGTTAATTTTTCCGATTTATAAACTGATATATCATCGTATAAATGTTTCAAAGCTGTGCTCAGTACAATCCGCTGAAATTTAATAACAAGCTGAAAATGATCTACCTGAAATTAATCCTTATAGAAAATAAACAATGTTACAAAGTGTCAATTTTTTTTTAACGACACATGTATTCTTTAAGTTGAGATAATTCTTTTTACAGTTATTTAAAAATTAATTTCAACGAGTTATTCACGTTTTAAACACCAAATGGTCCAAAAAATTGGTTAAAAAAGTATAAAAGTATAATTGCATTGCTATGAGTAGATGCGAAATTATACGTGTGTGTTTGGAAATTTCATTGGGAGAAATGAGTTCCGTTAGGAGGAATGAGTTTACGGATTTTTAGATGGTTTTACGAATTTTCAGATGGTTTTTATGGATTTTGAAATGGTTTTATCAAGGTTTACTTGCACCGTTTGGGGAACAAAGTTCCCAAACAAGCATAACATCTTTTGCGCATGAAATATCCTATGATGAGAGATTATCGAGTTCGTACTAAATTAGACTAATTGTAGGGGGAAATAACTAAATTGTTCAGTTTAATTAGATTAATTGCATAGAACCTATGCCTTATCCAGACTAATTTATAACTCAGTAACTAATCAGATTATTGCCCTATTTGGGAGAGCGTCTACGCTCCTAAAACGCATATTCAATAATATTTTTTTTTATAACGAGATAATCACATTCACATATTTACCTTGACTTGTGTAAAAGTACTTATCTACTGCATTCCTAAATGGACCCTATGTGTGTGTTTGAGAATTCTGTTGGGAGAAAGGAGTTACTGCTTTTGGGGTAGTTTTACAGATTTTGAGATAATTTTTATGAATTTGAGATGGTTTTTTTATAGATTTCGAGGTAATTTTGTCTTAGCTTACATGCACTACTGGAAGAAATTAGTTCCCAAACAAGTACTATATATGATGAATATATGGCCTTGTTTGGAAATCACTTCCTCCTAACGGACCCACAAGGTTTGTGAAAGCATCTCAAACTATCACAAAATATTTTAAAATCTGTAAAAAGTATATTGAGATTTGTAAAAGCATATCGTAAATCATAAAAATATTTTAAAATCTGTAAAATATTTTAGTAGTAACCTTTTTTTTTCCGACAGAATTCCACGACAATTAACAACGATGAGCTGAATTAAGGGCAAAACAATTTTTGTAAAGAAACGGCAGGAGGCCATTTTTGTAATTTGCAGTAAAAAAAATCCCCCTTTTTTGTTAACCGGGCCCCTTCTTGCCTATAAAGATAGAAGAAGCGCTCACTGGTTTGAAACCGCAGAGGGGAGGGAGATAGGGAGAGCGGAGAGCCTCTCAAGTAATCAAGAGACTCTGGGGAAGATGGTGAAGGAGATGATGACAGGCGAAGGGAACTTCATTTGATGATTGCTTTAAAAAATTTGCATGAGCTTTTCATTCTCTGAGCATTGTCGTTTTCGTTGAATCTGCGTTGGAGTTTTTTCTGCGTCACATCCCTTTGTTACTGCGCACCAAATCAGTGCAGATGAACCGTTTAGGGTTCAAATCCGTAGTCTACCACGGTGACTTGCGGTTAGGGGAACTGGATGTTATCCCAGTTAAGGGGCAGAATTTCCAGTTCCCAAACAACGAAATTCGAATACGTCAGATATCACCGAGGAGCGAGCGTTGCCCACCTCTCTCAATACTCCAAACGATTTCTGCATTCTCTGTTCGATGCAAGCTCGAGTCATCAATGCCTATTGAGCAGTCCCATTTGATCAGTCTTCACGCTTCGTGTTTTTATGAATTGAAGGTCTCAGCCAAAGGCATTTTTCTCTTATGTTAATCTGTCACTGTTATTTTCCTGTAATTCAGTTTGATTGCACATGAGAAAGAGTTGAGTAGTTATACAAACTTAATTTTGACTTTTGCATTTTACATCAATGACTGAAGCTTCAGTTTTTGTCAGTCGATCAAGCTGGTTGGATTTCTCGGCAGCACATGAGTTTTGATTGTCTCATTAACTCCTTTGATTCGTCCCCTTCTGATTTCAATTTCAAATTCTAAAAACGAAGTGGTGATGCATAGATTCTGATTTGTGGTTTTGATTTGGGTCGAACAGACGGCGGTGGTATTTGTTGGGGATGAAGAAATTCACTTGGTAGCTATGCCGAGTAAGAGGAAGAAGTTTCCATGCTTTTGGTGCTACTCAGTTCCTGTGGGTCTATTCAATGGATGCTTAGGGTTGTTGAATCTAAGGTGTCTCGCGATTGTGTTTGATTTGGACGAGACACTCATCGTTGCAAATACCCTGAAGTCGTTTGAAGATAGAATTGAGGCTCTGCGAAGTTGGCTTGCTCGCGAAACTGATCCTCTACGAGTGGCAGGAATGTCTGCGGAACTTAAGCGTTACATAGATGATCGTATGCTTTTGAAGCAGTACGCGGAAAGTGACTGTGTCGTCGATAATGGAAAGTTATTCAAGGTTCAACTGGAAGAGGTCCCTCCGTTGTCTGATAACCACGAGAAAGTTGTTCGGCGGCCTGTCATTAGATTGCATGACAAGAATATAGTCCTCACTCGCATCAACCCAGAGGTTATAATTCTAATCTTATACCGATTGTATTTATCCACGCATCATTGTCTATCTTATTGTGCTGGACTTGATGATTTTTATGGAAAGGATTCACAATCATGGGATGAAAGCGAATTGTAATTGAAAAATTATCATCAGCAAGCAAATTGTAAGAACACGTATCAGCCAATTAAAATATCATTCTGTGAATAGTTATCAGCGATATTGGGCTATAAATTCATATGTTGTTTGATACTCATCAATGTTTATTTTCAAAACTTCGGAATATTAAATTTTACACACTTTGTTATATTAGTAAAAGGGATGAAATAAATATATGTAAGTTAAAGTTTACTAGCTCTATGTTGTAGGTCACTTTCTGTTGGTTCGTAAGATAATCATTCATTTAAAAGTTGCTGCGGTTTGAATTTTTTTTTTTTGGGTTCATCCATTTGAGCTCGTTGTTTGTTTCCTATAGATCTTTGACGTCTGCATGGGTATAGGCTTGAGATAAATTCAAATTCTTACTTCCATTGCAGAAGAAAGCAAAAAAGAAGTTACATGAATTAAATACACTACTCCTCTGTGAAGGAGGTGAAAGCTTCGAGCCTTAGTTCCTTTATTGAACCTCACGCTTGTTGTCTGTGGTGTATTATGTATAATATCCTGTTTATTTATAATGTAAGTTTTCTTATGCTGTCCATTAAGTTGGACGTGTTTGGTTTTACATTTAATAGTTTTGTACCCCATCCCTCCTTCCCGCTCTCTGGGTGAACTGAATATTTTTTGAGCTCGTTTGCCTTTGGGAATAATTTATGAGAGATAGAAACGAGGTATAATTGCTTTGAAGCTCTTATTTGCGGATTTTGACATTTATAGTAACTTTGCTTTTTCCTTCACATAGATTCGAGATACTAGTGTGCTAGTAAGATTACGACCTGCTTGGGAGGATTTGAGATGCTACTTAACAGCAAAAGGACGTAAACGGTTTGAAGTATATGTTTGTACTATGGCTGAAAGGGATTATGCCTATGAAATGTGGAGACTTCTTGACCCTGGGGAACATCTTATAGGTTCAAAGCAACTCCTAGATCGTGTTATTTGTGTCAAATCAGGCATGTCCTCCTGATTCTGTAAACTTTTTTAGCTTCGTTGATGCTTATTTCTTCTTAACCTAAAAATTTTTCTTTTATAAAAGAGGAAAATATATTATGCTTTCTGTATATTATACTTTGGGTCTCATAACATTTTAAAATAAGTTGTGTAAATGGCTCTGACTGATTGTGTAACAAATAACAGTTGCTTCGATTCATTTTCAACGTATTATGTTTTTGGTTCTCATAATGGTTAGTTTCTTCATGATGTTGTTCATGATAATTTCCTTTCTCTCTCTCATGCACTCACCAATTTGGGAACGGTATTGCCAAAATTCTATAAGGTAAATTTGTAAATCTTTAACTCTAATGTTGTTTGTAGGCTCCCGAAAATCTTTATTGAATGTCTTCCAACATAATATGTGCCATCCAAAAATGGCAATGGTGATTGATGACCGGTCAAAGGTTTGGGAAGATAAGGACCAACCCAGGGTTCATGTAGTTCCTGCCTTTACTCCTTATTATGCTCCACAGGCAGAGGTTCTGTCTTATTTATTGCGAGTGAAACTTTTTTCCCTTAAGTTTTGCTTAATTGAAACATCATTATTTTCTTTATTGCATTTTTAGACAGCCAATGCTGTTCCAGTCTTGTGTGTAGCAAGAAATGTTGCGTGCAATGTCAGAGGCTGTTTTTTCAAGTAAGTTATTTGCATTTGTTTTATATGTTCAAATGTTTTCTCCCAATGGCTTTAATTTGTTGTACTTTGTGGGCAGAGAGTTTGATGAGAATTTACTTCAAAGAATCTCTGAAATTTTTTATGAAAATGAGGTTGCAAGTTTACCAAAACCTCCAGATGTGAGTAACTACTTGATGTCTGAGGTATGCCATTGTAATAATTTACAAATTTTTAACTATATGGAACTATTTTGCTGCTGAGGGATACTCTCTTATTTTTTGCTTTAATATTTACAACTTCATCAAATGGCAGGATGTGCCAAATGGTAATGTGAATGCACCCGTCATTGAGGGAATAAATGGTGTAGAAGCTGAACAGAAGGTAAACCAATCTTTTTGCTTGAGGTTTTTGTATCTACTTTTTGCGCCTCTGTTATGGAAGTAAGCCTCAGAAGTTATCAAGACGCTTTATAGTTTTGGTAGGAGATTGCTTAATTATGCCTGTGAGGAGTATTATACTGCAGATTGTTGATATTCCTTAGACGGTTGAAAACAATCATTGATGTCTTGATTATTGTATGTGTTCTTACTTGTGTCACCCTTTTCAGGATGAGAAGTCTTCTGTTGATTTGGCTACTCGATCTTTGGCGAACAATGTTGATTTGAAACCTGAAACCTCTCAGCTACCTGCTGGTGCAATTCCAAATGTCATATACCCTATGTCTTCCACCACCTTCCTTCCTTCTCAAAGTATGTTACTTCTTACATGATTATATTCTTGTTTTGAAAACATCTGTTTTCTTATGGTAGCTCTTCCTAATTTTTCTAAGAGCCTGGTTTGCTTGGACCTCCGGTCAAGCACGAAGGAAGCTCGTTTAATCATGATTATGACATGAAAAAGGGACTATTGACAACGAGGCATATTCCAGATATAAGAATTCAAAGTTCAGGTGAACCCCCTCTTATATCAAGGCCTCCCACTCAAGCATCACCATCTTTAATGCATCCACATGGAGGAAGGTTGATAGAAGATGACATTGGTAGCAAAGCTCAGCTAAACGTTCGACCGACTGCATCTGTTAATGCAAAGTTTGAAAACCATCAGTTTCAGCTGAAACCTTTGTCTCAGAGCATGTCGATTTCAGCTTCTAATGCTGTATTCTCACAAGCATCACAGGGGAAGGGTGAAGAGGTTTGTCAATGGATATTATATTGTGTCCTTCTTTCAATGGTGGTCGTGTGTTGTTTAAAGTACTCTTAAGGTTGCTTGAGCTTCTATCTAATTTTTCTTAATGCAGGCAAGTACCACCCGTGATTTGCATAGGCAAACTCTTCCATCTCCATCCCTACTAGCAGGTATTTCTTCAGACCTATTATTCTGAATACATTTTGATGGACTAGGTCGGAAAGCTTTTCGAATCTTTTCTGTAGTCTATTATCACTGATGAGCTATGTATTTCTTTTAACACCAAGGGCACCAAATACCTCTTTCCAAAAAAAAAAGAGGCCTTCAATATTGTAAGGAAAGTGGCAATCTTAAATAATCCATCCACATGAGAAGAGCTTTTTTAGGTCTCTTACCTTGCAAAATGCCATTTGTGTAATAACGTGAACTTAGAGAAGTTAAAGAATTTTAATTTTTTTTAATCTTTCATTAGAGTATAATATTTCTACCAAGTCTCTCTTTTTGACAACCCCATGGGATAAAGCTTGTTCTTTTGTCAACTCTCTTTCTGACATCCATTCTATCCTCGTACGTCTCATTGCTTTGCTTTTTCAAACTTCATGATCTTACTGTAAATGATATGATCCATTGCCCTTTTTCATATCCATGCTTCTGAGTTTGGTTTAAATGAACAAGCTTCTCTTACATTTGTGAGTAGGAAAATTCATTTGGGGATGGAAAATTTTGGAAATTGAAGGACACATTAGAGTAGATTTTGGGTTTGTTATAGTGTCATGATATTTTATAGGTTCCGGCTCTTACAAGATTATTATTGTAGCTATACTGGCTGTCATTTTCTATATCTTTTTGCAGGATCCTTAAAAATGTTCAAATTGCCCTTAAGTTGAATTTTGGGCCCCAGAGAAGGATAAATACTTTTGACAAGCTCTCTTTCAAACTTTTCAGTGGCAATCTAATTTCATGAGCTGAGAACTTTTGATGTCTTTGATTATGTTTGTTAGTGATTCAAGATTTTTTGCAGAGGATGGTGCATCTCATGATCATATGGTTTCCAATAACAGAGAATTTCAAAGTGAAGTGGGCAAATTGGACTTGTTACCTACTTTATCTATTGGAGTTCTGCAAGAAATTGGAAGGCGATGTAATTCTAAGGTATATGTGATTTCTGTGTGCAATATTTTTCTTAAACAAGTTTTCTTGGGGTTCTTCTGGCAGTATTTTTATGTGTTTCTTTTTGTAGGTTGAATTTAGGTCCATTGTAAGCACCAGCAAGGACTTGCAGTTTTCGATGGAGGTCAGTGGAAGTTGTTTTTTAATAGATCCTTTTCCACTGAACTCATAACATTTCATGTATATATGAACAATTTCGTTACATTGCTTTTTTTTTTTTGCTTATTTAGTTTAATTTCATGATCTTATATAAGATTGATTGGCTCAACAAGCTGCTTGCTGTTGAATTATATTTGGTTGACATTATGTAATCATCTATCTTGAGCCATATAAATTTTTGCCGGAGAATATTAATGAGCATCATAATTCAATTTTTCGAAGCATCCGCTTTATTCTAATCTATCTAGTTTCTCATAAGGTGTGTATTTAATATGTTTCCTTTAGATACTTTGTTTAGCATTATGAGAAGTCTGCTTGGTTTGTAATTCAAAGCTTTATTATGGACTGCTTCTCAATTGGTCAGTACTTCAGTTTCTTAGCGTTTTGTGGTATTTTTGTTTATGATTTGCGCCTTATGTTGCTTATGGTGTATTTTCACTTTTGCCTGGCACCCCTCATAATCTGCTCCGCAGCTTTCATGTGTGACTTTGGACTCGTGTGATTGTATGATGCCTTTGTTCAGGTACTATTCACTGGTGAGAAAATAGGTGTTGGAATGGGGAAGACAAGGAAGGATGCACAACAACAAGCTGCTGAGAATGCACTCCGTAGTCTAGCAGGTGAAAATAGTTTCTCACTAACCTTACTAATGTTAGTCAAAGTCAAAACCATGTTATAATATTTCCTCGAGCTGTTCTCCAATTTTGGTAACTATAGAATATGTTTGGAACAAGGAATTTAAACGAGTCTCATATAGGGGGTATTTTTATTTTATAAATGTTTTTCAGATTGATAAATTGGAAACTGTTGCTTTACTTGGTAAGAAAGTTATTGGACTAGTGAGGACATATAGAGAGCAATTTCTTGTCCGATCAGGACTGTCTGAATTTGCCCCTTGTCCACTGTTTATGCAAATTAAACACTTATAGGGACTCCTGACATATGTGATTTGTGAAAGTGCACTTACTGAAGCATCGTGAATGAATGAGTGTCCAAATTGAGGGAGACTATCCATGGGACAGTGGCGCATTTTTTTTATTAAGTATTTTCTAATAAATTTTGCTCCATCTTCTGACTTCATTTTGCTTCTATTTAACTTAGCATTCTCATGTATTCAAGGCTGAACAGTCCAGAATATGGAGAAAAAACTAATCTGTTCATGAGGTTTTAATATTTTTGTACATATATCTAGGGCATTGGATAAATTATTGCTGTGTTGTTTTGGTGACCATTTGTAAGAAAGTTGAAAAATTAAAATTCTGGTACCTAAAACTCCTTTGTGTTAAATTCAACACTTAATTCTTTAATGCTACCTGTTTTATTCTTGTTTATCATTGTTTTTCAAGTTTTGAATGAAATTTATTTAAACATACAAATTACAGAAAAGTATGTTGCACATATGGAGCCTAGATTCGGAGCTGTTGACAGAGAATTTGACAAACTGTCTCTTGGACATGAAAATGGTTTCTTATGGGATGACGTCAATCCTGGATCCGGTGAACTGCTAGGAGATGGGCTACCTAGAGAAAATGCTTCTGAGGTGGGGATATCTGATGTTTTTCGTAGTTGATTTGAGTTATTTGTTTGAGGAAATAGGTGATGCTTGGATAAAGGGTATGTGGACTAGAAATTCCTGATGAGACCTGGTGGTTTTATTGAGAAACCACTCGTTTTATGGATTGCATAGCACCGATATGTGAGAGCTTAGTCACTGAATGTGGTGTGAGCTGGCTTCACGTCTGCTACTGCTGCCTTAGACAGGCTTCTTAAATTCCTATTTGAAGGTAAGGGTTTGGTGGTCAGTCCCTGGTTTCTACCCGTTATCCAAGTACTCCCTTGTAGTTAATTATGCCTATTGTTTTGTTCCTATTTCATGCTCCTAAATTAATTACAATTTTGTTATGTTTTTCAATTTATTGGTAATCCTGAAGGATTCAGTTGATCTTTGTGACAATATTTGGTCTTTATATTTTTTGCAAGAAAAATTTTGGATGTACTAAATGATCTATAATTGCTGACTCATCATAGTAGCTATCAAGATAACATAATCCACCATGATTTTCAGGCTTTGAATGGTGATACTAGGGTCTCTTCAGCTAATGCAATCAATCTGCAATTAGAAAAACGTGCCAGCTCACCTAGGTAACTTATAAAGGGTTGATTGTTGTTTCCAATTTGTTCTTTGGTGATTTCACTAGAAATAAAAGAAGAGGATTTTTCCTGTTCTGTGGGGTCGGAGATAGGGCAATTAATTAACACCTGTTGATCGATCCTATTCAAAAGTGTGAAAGAAAGCATCGCTTCAACTTATTAGTTTACTCTTCAATTTCTGTTTGTGCCGTTCCTGCATCTCACAGCTTTCTGAAGTATTTTTTTTTGTTCCTTTCCTGAGGAATTGTGATGTGATCTTCAATACTCAGTCATTTTATCCTTCAATGCTGACTTTTCTTTTTGGGTTAAGGAATCTGTCCTCTGGTCTGATGGATGAGAAATATCTTCCAAGAAGAAAACATCATCCAGTTTTCCCTTTTCTGTGTAATTTAAATTTTTTTGTCCGCAAGCTTGATTTTAGGAGTTAGTATTTTATACTTTGTCTACGTTAAGTTCTCCCATTCTGTCTTCTCAGATCGGATCAGTCTATTGCTAGTAAACGATTGAAGGAATGAAAGGATCGCGAAAATTCAGAAGTAACTACTGTTAGCGCAGCAACACGGAAGAACAGGCATGTGCTAATTCCTGGGGAGACATACAATGAATTTCAGAAAAGATTTCAATTGCTGTTATTTGCCAAGTCATATTGCAATATATCTCTAGCATAGCTTCTCTTGCGGTAGTCTATGCTTGTGGAGGAGGGCGTCCTTTTTGTTTTGCTCTACCTCTTACCTTCTTACTTTGTGTATCTTGTTTCCCTTTTTGTCTAGTCTGGCAATTGTAATGTCATGTGATATATTTCCATTAGAAATCACAAATACCTTCTTCCATCTGAATGCTGTCCATGTTTGGGAAGTGATTGTTAATTACGTTGCATGCAAGCTGGGATAAAACTCCTCTTACATACTTACCTCGAAATCCTTAAAATCATTCTCCCAACGAATTCCCGGGAGCACTAGTTGATTCCTAGCTGAATTCGACCATTTTTATGCATATATTGTAATAGTGACTTTTACAAGATGTATTGTGCCTGTTTGAAAACGCGGTAGAGAAATACTTTTACGCAAGTCGAGGTAAATAGGTGAAGGAGATTTTCTTGTTTTGCGGAAAAATATTGTTGAATGTACGTTTAGCTTTTCCAAACGCTTCAATAAACAAATCCATTATAGACTTACAGCGATCTGATTGAGCCTTGTGTACCAATTTCGCACGATGTTTGCTTATGCTTTTGTTCCTACCTAACCCTACCCCAATCAAGACATGGTATGGCATACTATTTATCAGGAATGTGGGTGTCTCTAAGGAGAGGGGAAACCTGCTTTTTGAGCATACGAGGGAAACTTGGATGCCAGGTTTGGTATGAAATGTTTCGTTTGAGGAAGACCAACAGAAGATAAATATTGGACCCTATTTCTATGTTAGACTTTGAGTATACAAAAAGAGTTTTGTTTTAGTTTGATTTTGAGTGCTTTACCCGAAAACAGGCAGTCATAATATTTTATTTTCCCAAATGCGCATTTCATCATGATATTCTGCAAGTGTGTTGGAGAAATTAATTAAAAAATGTTATTTTATAACATTTTGAGTACTTTGCCATATGTGGGTAACGCGGCAACGGTTCTATTTTATCCCCCAAATTTGCATTTTATTGCGATATTATGCAAGTGCGGGGGAGAAATTAATTAAATAATGTTAAGATGAGTTACAGTTCGATTAAAAGGATGAATTGTAGTAAAGTTTCCCAGAAAATTCTAAAATTTCAGTGAAGTCTTTTTTAAGAATAAACATAATTTGTTTTTACCTTGAAAGGATAAAACTGAAATTATATTTCAATAATAAATGATAAAAAATGCTATTCTATTATTCTTTTTTAAAAAGTCAACCGGCTCATGAAAAAAAAGTTAATGATTTATGTTCATTTTAGTATACGGTGCAAGCATTTATATGTAATAAACTTAGCTTTAGTACCCAAAAAAAAGCTTGGCTTTCTAATTTATACGCTAATAAGCTCTGTTAGAAAATTGAGAAGTTCGCATGTTCACTTTAATAAATAATATAGCAAAATAACAAGTATCGATTGAAAAACGTGTTGATTTCATCATAAAGGATTTTGACTGCATGCATAGAATAAAAGAAAATTTATGAAAATTTAAAAAGAAAATAAAACAATTTTGTAGTCAAATGATCATTCTAGAAAGTAAAGATGCACTTAAAATTGAGTGACAAATGTAAAAATAAGATAAAATGCAATATATGTAGTGTGATTAAGAGCTTGTTTGGAACCTCTATACAAAACCTATGTTTTATTGTGGAACCTAGGTTTTGACATAAAACCTAGGCTTTATCCAAGTACAAAATTTAAAAAAAAACTATTTTGAATAAAAAATATCGGTTTGAAACCTAAATTTTGAAAAAGTTATTTTCTTGTCAAATCATACACCATCTAATTTTCTCTTCCTACTTTTTCTTTCATTTCCTTTTTCCTACATACTTTTTGCTTCCAACTCCGTAAAAGTCAATAACTTTCCAAACACAATCTTTTGAAACTTAGATTTTACCTCAAAACCCGTAAAAGTTATTCTCTAAAACTTAAGTTTGGCTTCAAAATCCGTAAAAGTTATTCTCAAACAGATTTCTAAACAAACTCTAAAAAGCAGTCAATTTTTTTTAGTAATAAGAGAATTCATAGCTTTAGAAAAGTATATGTCAAAAAGAAAATTTTTTAGCCTTCATCAACCACCACCTCCTAAAAGGAAAGTGGTGGTTGATGGTGGAGACAGAAGTTGCCTTATAAGTTATGAATCATTTTGGCAAAATGATCCGCTAGAGTATTCCCAATTAAGTCTAATAATCCAACTTCTAGAAATTAAAAAACGAACTTTATCCACGATAGCTTTAAAATGATGAGATATTTTACAACCTCTTGATAGTGTGTATACATAAGATGCAATCAAAACAAATTATAAATGAAAATATTTTGTGGAAGGGAAACTCCTCGAGTGAACACATCGAAATGATGACATATCACTACATTTTTCTCCCAAAATCGAGAACTGAATACAACTAGGAATTTCATTGAGAGAAAGAAGTTTACAGATTCTGAGATATTTTACGGATTTTAAGATGGTTTTACAGATTTCGAGATGGTTTTTATATATTTCAAGATTTTACATATTTCGAGATGGTTTTGTTTTGATTTACGTATACCGTTGGGAAAACGGTGTTCCCAAACAAGCATTACAGTAAGCTATATTCACTGTCATTTGGTATTTGTTAAGCAAAATTTGGAGTTCCAATTTTGTGCGTGCAAATATTTGATGGGAGAGCTTTAGTTACACTCGTGATGCAATCTAACTTTTTTTAATCCATATTACCATAGTGGACGTCTTAAAGGGTTCATTTATTCAAATATTGTTGCATGCTTCATATAATTAAGCTGTGTGTTTTAAGTATGAAGGGCATACACACACAAATAATACCATAAAACACCATATTTAATTATTTTAATTATCTAACCTGTATATTTAGAATACTATGAAATATCATAAAACATCTGAAGAAAATAAATGAATGTAACATCGTAAGGAATCTACAAAATTGTCACCACCTAAGTCAATATTCCATAACGTTGCTGCCATTTCATGAAGATTACAAGATTTGAATGATACAGACAATCATCATGTAGTTGATTTATGATGCAGACAAGATGCAGCCTGCTGAGTATGACCTTTAAAAAATTTGGTGTCTTAATCTTCTTGTCCACTTGAACTTGCAACTACCAGTGCCGTACGTTATGTGCCTCGCTCATTTCAAAGACTACTTCGAAATAACTATGATTTTATTATTATATAATATAACCTTTGTGCTTGCCGAGGCCACGATCTAAGGAACTCCAGAAGACCACTTTGGAAATCTCCTCTGAGGTAACATGCCCCTCGATTTTTTTTTTTCCTGCAAGCATTAGCCTCTTCTGGTTCCTGTTCCTTTTAATGAAACTTCTATGGATTGAAAAATTCTAAGATAAGGCATATTATAGAACTGAGCAAGATTCAAATGGACTACTAATTAGTCTATGCATTAAGGATTCAAGTTCTCTCAAATTTTATAGCATAAGAATCCAATATGAAATTCAGGTCGGAAAAAAAATCCAATAGAGTAGAGGGGGAAAAACTTCACAAAATTATTGATCTGGAATTTATGATCTTGGCTCTGTTTGGATAGCCCGTTGGAAGAACAGACACAGATTCCGAGGTAGTTTATGTGAGAGGAAAAGTGTCTCGGTAAACGCACCCGTTGTGCCAACGGGCTTACCAAACGGAGTTCTTACAGTTTAGTTTAAGATTTAGTTGTTGATATAACATAATAGTATTGTTCAATCCAAATAATCAACACCACTGAATGGAATAAGATTTGTTTTTTATTGCTGTATTACAACATGCAATTTTTTCAATTAGGTTGTGTTGAACATAGCTATCCACTCTGTTGCACCTGAAACTCCTTATACTGTACAAAGTGACCTAAAACTGAAAGAATCACCCAATCTAACTGAATGTAGAAGCATGATATACAACAAAATTACACCTTCAGAACGTAATAGGTATCTACACTCAACACCTGCTAAGAAATGTCTAGGACTCCCATCCATCTTTGCCAGGCTAATAAAATGGCAAATGGATCACAACAACAATCACAGAAGTTTCAGACAAAGTTGCTTT
>JANTPZ010009002.1:0-10985 GCA_025593235.1 Vachellia pachyceras
CATTTCTACTGATTTAGTTTGGCAACACCCAAAAATCCTAACAAAATTTATACATTTCAAAATCTTTCTTGAAGAATCCAAAATCTACGCCAACTTTTAATTTAAAAAAATCAATAATAATTAAGGATTTAATTCTATAGAATTTGAATATGTTTTAAATTTTTCAAGATAGTTAAACTGTACAATGTAAAATTTTTTCTCGGCAAAAAAAAACAATGTAAAATTTTTTCACGGTAGTCATAAATTTGTAAAAATTATTTTTAATAATATGATGAACATTATAGATCTCACTCTTGCATACTTTAATTGAAACTAGACTCTCTCTAGTTTCCCAAATAATGAGAATTTACCTACACGTGCCAGCAACTCCTTGCTTATTTGTCAACTATTTTGTGTTCCCAGAGTTTGTGCCCCTCTCAGTTCAACAAATTTCATTAATTTTTTGCCATAACTGATAGCCCACCCATTATTATATCCTTAATTTTTTTGTCATTATTCACACACCCATTATT
Source organism: Vachellia pachyceras (assembly GCA_025593235.1). Taxonomy (NCBI): domain Eukaryota; kingdom Viridiplantae; phylum Streptophyta; class Magnoliopsida; order Fabales; family Fabaceae; genus Vachellia; species Vachellia pachyceras. The sequence continues at coordinate 513 of JANTPZ010009002.1, forward strand.
TGAGTGTTTAGAAATTTCGTTAGGAGAAAGGATGCACGATTTTCGAAATGATTTTTATAGATTTTAAAATGATTTTATCTTGACTTACATACACTGTTAAGGAAAATGAGTTCTCAAACAATAACGGTATCCTCACGCTTATATACATGAACTCAAAAGTTTATGCGCTTGTTTGGGAAGCCATTCTTCCCAACGGTGCACGTAAGTCGAGACAAAACCATCTTGAAATCTGTAAAAATCATCTTGAAATCCATAAAAACCATCTTGAAATCCGTAAAACCATTTCGAAATTCCCAAAATGCCTCAAAATCTGTAAAATCCATTTTCCCAACGGAATTCCCAAACAAGCATATAGTACATTTTGCATTCAAACAATTAATTACACAAACTGACCCAGGAAAAAAAACTCGTGAAAAGAACGCATTGCATGGAAACAAAAGCAACAAACAACCTTCGTGGGAAAAATGAAAGAATGTTGTCATTAAATCTATCGTTCCAACTTATCACCAACAAAAAAAATCTATCATTCCAACAAAATGATGACGGTGATGATGATGAAAGAAACGCAAGACGGCATTTTGAGAGATTTTCATCATTCGAATGGAGCAGAGGAAGAGAAAGCTATGTTGGAGACACGACCTGGACTTCCTTCAAAACAAGCCAAAGCTCTCTCCAGATTCCCCACAATTTCACTCACACTTGGCCTCTCCTTCGCCTCCAATCTCACACATTGGATCGCGCTATACGCCATTATCTCCAAACCTTCTGCTTCGTTCACATCTGCTTCTCCTACTCTGTAATCCAACACACTCCATAGCTCTCCTCCTCCGATTCTCGGCCCTGCATATTCCACCAGCCCCACAGGACACGATTCTCCTTCCTTGTCTCTAAATACTGCTCTTTTACCTGTCAAAAGCTCCAACATAACCACCCCTAATCCATAAACATCGCTTTTCGTAGTCAAAACGTTCATCACGTAGTACTCTGGATCTATGTACCCTACTGTTCCTACAGCTTTTGTTGATATCTGTTCTTGTTCGCCCATCAATGATAATCCGAAATCTGAGACTCTGGCATTCCAATTTGAGTCTAATAGTATGTTTGATGACTTTATGTCTCTGTGAATTATCAAGGGTACTGCGTAGTTGTGGAGGTACTCGATCCCTCTGGCTGCGTCTAGTGCGATTTTGATCCTCATCTGCCATGAATTTATGACACTGCTGGTTCTTTCGGTGTTGTGAGTGTTGTGTAAGTGGTGGTGGAGGGATCCGTTTGTCATGTATTCGTAGACTAGGAGTTTCTCGTCGTTTTCCTCGCAGAATCCGATGAGGCCCACCAGGTGTTTGTGATTAAGCCTAGACAACAAAGCTACTTCCGAGTCGAATGCGTTTTCTTTCTCTTGGAACTTCTTTCTCGTGCAGTTTTCTCCTCGTTTGATTGCTACTTCACGTCCATCTTCTAGCTTGCCTCTGTACACAATGCCGAAGCTTCCGGAGCCGATTTTGTTGTCAATGGAGAAGTTGTTTGTGGCTTTCGCGAGTTCTGATAACGTGAACGTCTCCGTCTTGTCTACTACTACAACGGAGGATGACCCACTTCTTCTGTAGCTCCTTAATGTCCGTGAATTCTGTCGTTTGCTGGAGAATGATCTTATGGTTGTGTCTGTGGTTGAAGCAGCCGGAAAAGTAATATCCACATCGGCTGCTTCATTGGGTGTGGCCTGAACTAAATTACCTGATTTTCTCTGCAATAGTAAACGACATGTTCCAAACCACAAGCAGAAAAGAACTGAGCAGAGACCCGCAAAAGCACCAACTGATCCAAGAATAAGAAATGTCAATCTTTCTCTCGTGTTTCTTGTTCCTGCAGGTGGGGTTGAAGAATTTGGTGATGGTGGTTGGGGTGTAGATGGTAATGGAACTGCGAGCGGATTCTCTTTTTGGCAGGAATAGCATATTCTTCCTGAACCATGACATAGGACCTCGGAGTTCGGGTATGTACCACAAGAACTACAAGAATCCTTAACACATGGACCTGGGATTATCATTTCCAGAGGAAGGAGAAGATCATCTGTTCTCTGTGAGTCGTTATTAAGCTTCCTTCTAGACCAACCTGGTCCCCAACAGATCACAGACAAATTCCCTGTCATTAACCCACAAATATAATCCAAACCAGCAACAATTGACTCGAATGAAACATTCTGAATCATGTCTCTCTCGATCTCAGACATGTTGATGATTCTTCCCCAGCAAATAACCTGACCATTTTTGCTTCTAATGGCACAAGTGAAGTTCGCTCCTAATGCAAGACTGGAGAATTCTGAAGGTGAACTGAAAGGAACATTCAATTGGCCAGCGTTATTATTGCTTCCTTTACAGACCAAAATTCCATCAATAGTCAAACCACAAACATGGGATTCTCCTCCAACTAGGTTTGTCATTGAAAGATTCCTGAATTGTCTCTGAATCTCATTCCCAATGCTTTCTCTCTGACCCCAACAATGAACACTGTTGTTTCCATTCAGAATCCCACAAGAAAAGCCACATCCAGATGTTACCCCACGAAAATGAAGGTCCTCATTAGGAGATCGAAACTCACGTCCATTTCCCTCTTTTCCTCTCCAGCATCTGATAACACCAGTGTTCAACTCTCTGGCACAAACCTGTGCATCTCCAACTGTTAGATCAGTCAATGGGACGGCGGCGCTGGAATACAAGCGTCTCGGCTGATAGGGAAAGTATGAATCTGTAGTGTCCCAACAAAGGAGGGTGAGTCCGCTGGAGAGGAGACCACATAAGAAGTTACGGCCACCGGATATGGCTTGGAAGGAGACGTTGGGAAGGACTTGGATAGTCTGACCGTTTTGATTGCATAGGATCCTCTGGGTGGGTTCGCCAGCAACAATGCCGCAGAAGGTACCGGTTCCATAGACGACGGCGGTGGTTGATGCAGAGCCCAGGCCGTTGACGGCGGTCGGTAACAGCAGAGAAAGGAAGAAGAAGCTGATGGAGGCGAAGATGAAAGGAAGAATAGCAATAAGAGATGAGGGTAGATTTGTCATTAGTGAGTTGCACGTTTCTTCTTTTTCATTGAGAGAGAGGTTGAAGAAGAAGCAGAGAGCACGAAGGGAAGAGTAAAAGGAATAAAAGAATGGAAATTTGTAGTTATAGCGAAACCAGAGGCGATAGCGAAGAAGGCAAAAGCGTGTGGTCCCGTGAACAAGGTACCTTGTTAATCTCGAAATTGATCGACGTGAAGACATTTAATAATTAAGAAATTGAAATTGAGATATCACCATCGACGCGAATTATTAGAGTCTCTGTGAGATATCACGATTGCTACAATCTTAGTTGTAGAAACTAGGGCTAAGAATCAGATATTAAATGCTGATTCATATTATCATGCGAATCGTTAGAGTTTGTTTTAGACAAATTCAACGACATCATTCCTTTTTTTTAACCAGATTAATGAACATCAAATTTTGTTTTCATGGGTAAAAATCCATTTCAGATTGGAAAAAAATTGTTGATCATTTTTTATTAAGTATGGATATCTTTTTATTAAAGTCAATCGTATTAGAGGTACCAACCTAAGTTATGAACATTTTGTTTCTATAAAAATTTGAACATTAATCATGTGGACAATCCTTTTATTAAACCCAACTAGCTAAAATTGTACCTTTGTTGCTCCAAACGAAGGCAAAATATGTGGTTTGCGTCTTCAATTGAACTAAAGGGACTATTTAGTTTTTACATTGGTTTATGGGAATAAACATTAAGTTTAAGCTTGCTTACTTTTGAAACGTGGTGGCCCACGAAAAAAACGCTTATGAAATGTAGTAGTATGATATTATGAGTACGAGGCTTTGATGTCTGAAGAATCAAGATAAAAAAGGTTGCCAATCATTCGATCTGATTTACTATTGATTATATGTTGATTTCGTCAATAATCCGATCCTGTTAACAATAATATGTTGATTCTGAAAGATTCACCCGTAAAATTATGGTTGTAAACCAAAATAGGAGAATGCACAATTGTGTAAATTCATTTTTATTTAATATACAATTTGAGATTAAAAATACAAAATCTACTCAAAAGAAAAATTGAATTGCGTGTGTGAATTTAACGATGTAAATAGGATGGAAAAAACTTCTTCACATGGGACAAAAAGAATATACTTTTGTGGCAAAAGTCTTCTTACCTGGAAGAATTAATCAGATTTAAATCGTTTACATCTAATTAAAATAATTGTTTTTACTTTTTATGCTACATCTATTGAAATAATTTTTAAAAAAAATAGAAAGTTTTAAAAAGCTAGACCACCCAAATTATATTTGGATGGTCCAAATATAATAGCCCTCCCTACTATGCATTTTGTTTAGAAGGGTAACCAATCTAAAGGGAGAAGGCTATAATGTGCATTTAAAAAAAAAACCTGAAAGATCAGAGTTTTAGAGCATACACAATGGCCAATTGGCTGACAGAGAAAGCAATTAATTTATTTTAATGTTCATTGCAGTCCCCTGTAGAGAACAGATCTCAGTGAGTTGTCATGAAGTTAGCAGAATTAATTTATTTCAAACTCGAGATTCTCGTATTGTTCAATTCATTTAATGGGCGATTGATCGTGCACAATTATTTTTCAAAGGGGCCACAGAATTGGGAAAGTAAATTAGTACCACTATTAATCGTAATCAATGAGTTAATGAATGAAATGAAGCTATCTGCGTATAATGCTGTATCTGCATTGGAAGAGAAGGGCCAATCATGGCCATAAAGTGTCGTATGAATAAGATGTGGCAAGTGTTTGAATTATCTTTACCTATTTTGTGGTAATTACGTGAGATAAATTTTATCTCAACTTGGATTAAAATATTTTTTTTTACTGATTCTTGCCATTTGCCAAACAGCCTCGCCAAGGATGGACTTTAGATCTCCAACCACGGTATTCAAAATTAGTTACCATGGGAATAACTTGTGAAGATGATATTCTGTCATTGTTTTTTTTTTAAATCATTATATGTAAATCATTAAAATTACTTACTCAAGAGACAGCGATCTTAGCAATTTAGTACACTAGTACATTAATAGCATTAGTACATTTAGTACACTAATAGCAATTTAGTACAACGAATCTTGGTATGTAAATCTTTGGTCTCAATAGTTGAGGTAAAGCATCACAGATCGGGTTCACTTTTTTTTTTATGCCATTACAATACTCACAGTTATGATTCTGAAGACGATTAATTTAGATTCACATATATTAAGGAAACTTTAAATCTCTTTAATCATAATTTATTGTTTCAGATATATCAGTTAAAGTGATTTATACTGGAAATCAAAAAGAATATATTATTGGGAAATTTACTGTTTGATCCCACATAGTGAAGATATTTATCAAATGGTCCCAAATTTTAAAATATTTAAAAAATGATCCCAGAGGTGTTGTCAATGCAGCACATCGTGTTATCAATGCAGCGCATGGTGTTGTCACGTGACAACATCTGACAACACCATGTGCTGCATTGTCAACACGTCTGAGACCATTTTTTAAATATTTTAAAATTTGGAACCATTTAATAAATAAGTCCCTTATGTGGGATCAAACAGTAAATTTCCCTATATTATTCAATTGACTTATCTGAGGATACGAATAAAACAAAATAAATTACTTTAAAGTATTATTCAATTGTTGAGACATCCAAAAATGACACTAATAAGAAGTGCGTCAGTAAATAAGATGCAGGATTTCATTATTTGTACAAAAACAGCACAATCTTTCCCAAAAATAAAAAGGAAACATATTTGGTGATTGATTAACAAAATTTTAAAAAAGAATTGTTAAACCTCTGTTTCATAGAAACACGTATTTCATTATTACTTAAATAAAAAAGGTTACAAATCCCTTGAAATCTTTTCAAAAAAAATAAAAAGGAAACGTATTTGATGATAGATTACCAAAAAAAAAAATTGCCAAACCTTTGTCTCCATAGAAACACGTATTTTTTGTAAGGCTTTTGGTAAACATTAATGATAATAACTATTTCCATGGGAAACCAATCATACGTACAAAACATAAATTTATTATTTTTCAGATGTATAATTATTTTTTGAATTGGCCAAAAAAAAATTATTTTTTGAAAATATAAACAATAACATTTATGGAATATTATTAATTGTGATATTGACATTGAAAATTATAATTCCACATATGACTGATGCAGGCAAGGAAGTAGGAGTGCTGTAATCTTACTATATGCATATTAACATGATTGTGATATTGTGTCCATTCGGAAATGCGGTAATAAAGTACTTTTACGCAAGTTAAGGTAAATATGTGAAGGAGATTATTTCTTTTTGAAGTGATTCAGGAGATTAATGATTGTATGTATGTCTTATTGCCTGGTGAGGCTATTCAATATTTTAGCTCTTGTAATGCGAGTAATGTTGATCAAGGTGGGGTATCATTTGAAGAATTATATACTACAGAATTATTGAACACCATAAAATTTTTATGGCTTACCTCCTCATAGACTTGCACCAAAAATAGGAGTTCCCATCATGCTTGTGAGGAATAGAGATCAAGCTATAGGGCTATACAATGGCATAAGATAAAAGGGAGTGTAATCAAAGAATACAGAGTGAACCGTAAGGATAGGAACATTTTTGGAAAATTTATTCTGAGGCCTCAAATAAAAAATTTATTTAAAGAATAGTCCTATTGATCAAAATATTTATTTTGATGTCCCGTTGACAACATGAAGTATTGTAAACACCAGCGTATGGTGTTGTGAATAACAGAACCTCGTGTTGTCAACAGGATTTGAAAATAAATATTTTGATCAATGGAACCATTCCTTAAATAAGTTTTTTCTTTGGGACATTAGAATAAATTTCCCAACATTTTTTCACCTAAAGTTTTAACCCTAATCAGTTACGAAGGCTCTGAATGAGTAAGCACACAAGAAATAAGTGAAACCGCACCCGCAAGCCTTTCGCCAGAAAGAGAACCTCGCAGCACATACGACAGGGGACGGACAGAAAGATGGCGGTTGGGGCTCAATGCACGGCGGAGCAACTTTTTTTTTTTTTTTTATACAAACGGCGGAGCAACTTACTCCAACGGAGAACAGCACAATATTGGGCCAGCATCTATAGGCCCAAAATGGTTACCCTGAGATGTGAAAAAATGAGACTTAATTTTTAGATTTTGAAAGGGCTGAAATTAAAGTTGGGCTTTTCTTCCTGACAGATATAAGAAACTAGGGCCTAGGGACCTTTTGTGGATCATAATGATCTATTTAGTAAGAGGGAGCGGAGGGAAATTGAGTTGAGGGAAAAAAATTAAATTAATTCTTTACTTTTTATTTTACGCCTTACATTTATTACATTTATTGAAATATTATAACCTCATTTCTTCAATTTTTTTAAAATGCAACTAACCAAAAAAAAATTCTCTCCACTTTCCAAATCCATTTATCGAGCAGTTTGTAAGGGTTGAGATAACATTTATTTCCGAAATTTATTTTCATTGTGGTTTTAGATCTTTAAGTTTAAAAGGCAAATTGTTCTAGTTCTTAAAAAAGTTAAATGATCCATATTTTTATTAGATTGTAACGATTAATATTTAAGATATCAAAACTACTATTTTAAATTTAAGAAATTAAAATCCAAATAAAAATAAAGTTGAAGGATCGTAGAGATAGCGGTGAGGATGATGGATTGATGGCGATCATCCAAGCTTGTTAATAGACGAAACAAACAATCATCATCAAGAGGACATTGACATCCCTTGATTCATGGAGGCCCGAGTTCTTGCACTCGTACGTGTCAAAGCTCTCCTACTTCAAATCACAGATCCTACGTTGACTTTCTTTCTTCATTTACTAACCTATCACCCACTTTGGTTTCTCAATAAGCCACACCTATAAGCTACTCTTTTATGTAACCATCTCAAGTATTATTATGCCCTTTTTTTTTGGGTAAGAACAGCTACTATTCTATTTGTAAGGATCTTATTCGAGACACTGTTAAACACTAAATGTAGGCACATCCCTCGTTGAGAATTTGAATCTTGATTTGCCACATTATAAATATTGGCCCCTTTCATTAGATCAAATCCTTAAAAGTAGTTTTTAATTATGTCTGTTAGCTTGCCAATTCTAACGTTTGGTAACTAATTCTTTTATAATATATTCTAAGCAAAAAAAACCACTTTTTGGCAAAATAAATACACTATGAATCCAATATTTATCCAAACATAAATGTATTCTGAACAAAATATATTATGTCGAAATACATTCTCTCAAAGGTTTTTCAAATAGGGAAAGCTCACTCATTCTTGCATTCTAGGGGGATTGCAGAAAAGCATCTCACCTTCTCTTGGTAAGATGGTGGGAGCGGGGGAGAGATAGAGTATTTGCAGCAGTGATGAATTAATGAAAGTTGGTCATGGTGACATCTTCACTGGGCTTTATGCTTCTTAATGTACAGGTGCGATATCAATAACAAAACAGATAATTAACTTGACCATCATTCTTCACAGAGTGCTGTCTAGCCAAATATGGTTCTGTGCTGATCTGCTCATTCCCTATTTAGAGCAACAATAGAAGTAATGGAGGGACCCGAATCCATTGGAGTGGACACAGTGATCCAACAAAAATGGGGAATAACACGGTGGAATGTGAATGAGCGAGAGGGCAAGTTGATAAGAGGTGGAGAGTAACTGTAGGATCCATCAGAGGGAACAGTGATAGACAAGAAAGGAATTTCCACAGGCGAGGCACCGTCCTTTGTCTTTCTTCTTGTCAGTTGTTCTGCGCCATTCACTCCCCGTAATATTCAAACCACCAACCAAATAAAAGCACAAGATAATGAAGCTTCACAGCAACAATAATGGACCGGTTTGGAATACAGTAGATAAATATTTTTATGTAAATCGAGATAAATATGTGGAGAAGATTATCTTGTTTTGCGAAAAAATACTATTGAACGTGTGTTTTACTCTTGAAAATGTTGTTACAAACAAGCCTAATAATAATCCGTCTTTTCCCCTAATTATTGTGTGCGTGTTTACAAATTAATTGCAACAGTATTTTTTGTAAATCAAGATAAATATGTGAGAGAAGTTTGGTCTCAACTTATATGTAACGCAGTTTCAACATGTTTCACAACCAAACACAGTGTGCCTGTTTGAAAATGTAGTAGAGAAGTACTTTTACGTAAGGCGAGATAAATATATGGAGGAGATTATCTCGTTTTATAAAAAAACACTGTCAAACGTTCATTTAACTTTTTCAAATGTTCCAATAAACAAGCGCATATCTCACTAACTCCAAGAGCACGATGCCAACGTACATGTGTTCAAACTGTGTTGGATAAAAATGGAATCTAAGAACCTATTTACCAATAAGAATTGAACCAATCATGGGCATCAGGTTGGGTCATCCACAGCATTTAAAGTGATGTTTTGTTCGAGCATTCCTTGTTCCTTATTTATTAATAATTAATAATTATATTGCTTTGCCTTTATTCTTTGTTGGTTCGACAAACACTCAAAAGGGAGGAGTGGCTATTAATTAAAGGACGTAGTCTTTGGAAAATAATTTATTTTTTCCATATAAAAGAAAACAATTTATTTCATTTATAGATCATATATATAAATAACAGATTATTATTTAATAACAAGTTGGTCATCCTCTAATAAAAACAAGGGTTCAATTTATTTCTAAATTGCTGATATTTTTTTTATTAAAAAAAGGAGATATTAATGTAACGTATAGATGCGAGCTAGGAATAAGGCGGACCCTCGAACGTGCGATTAAACAGTTACAAGGGGGCCACCCCAAAAAAGGTGACATATTCTCTTTAATTGAACAATGTCTTTTATCCAACCCTGGACAAAAAACGGTTCTGTGCAAGTAAAGTGCGTGTTTAGATTCATTGGTAAGAGATATTTACATTTAATACTCGATTGAAATTTAAATTATTGTTAAAAGAGATATCCACAGAATATTTTATTCAAGGAAGCGATATTTGTTCTTTATATTTATGCATATATATTGCTAGTATTTACTTACAAGTTATTCCTTCAGATTTTAAATATAAGATCAAAATCAATTACATTGTAAATGACACCTTATATTTAGGGTAAAATATTTTCTCATAGGAAACATGCCAGTTAGTAGCAATAAGTGCTGGTTACATTGAAAAGACTTTCATCCGTTAAACATGAAGTGTATGTTTTGATGTTCATATTAATTTGATAGCCAAACTGTTATTCATGAAGGAATGAAATCAAGTTTTTCCCATAAGGAAAGATAATTTGGGTCAAATTCCAACAACACATTTGTTTTTAAATAAAATATTCTCATGTAAAGATGAATTATGTTCTTTTTCAACAAAAGTCGAGAGATAATTTGGCTAGTAATTTCTTTCTTTAGGAAAGAAAAAAGAGAAACGGTGATGATGGCA
>JANTPZ010009003.1:0-10829 GCA_025593235.1 Vachellia pachyceras
AGAGTTGCAATTCTGGGATACGGGTCAATGGTTCAACAAAGCCTGCAAGCTGCAAAAATGTTAAGAACACAAGGTGTATCTGTGACAGTTGCAGATGCTAGGTTCTGCAAACCTCTTGATACTGATCTGATTAAGCGACTAGCAAAGGAACATGAAATTCTGATCACAGTGGAAGAGGGTTCTATAGGAGGTTTTGGATCTCATGTTTCACAATACCTTAGCTTGGCTGGTTTACTAGATGGACGCCTGAAGGTAGTAGTAGTAATAATAAATTAATAATAGCTCTTCCTCATATATATATATTTTTAACTCTTTCCTTCACCATGTCACCAAGATCTTTTTCAAGTCTAATTTTCTGTTCTGAAACTTTGGTTGCAGTGGAGGGCGATGATGCTTCCTGATCGATACATCGATCATGGTTCGCCACAAGATCAGATTGATGAAGCAGGTCTTTCATCCAACCATCTTGCTACAACAGTGTTGTCTCTTTTGGAGAGACCAAAAGAAGCTCTGCTCTTCAAGTAAAAGTCAATGGCTGATCAAGGAAGGCTAAAAGTGTATCCGCCATTGAAGCATCCATATAAATTACAGAGGAATGATCATAAGCCAATGAAAGGCGCGAGATTGACTCTGGCAACAATACATATTTGATGGACTCAAAGTGCAACAGTGTTATTCCGTTTTGTACATCATTGGATTTGGAACTATTTGTAATTAGAGATGTTATGAAAAATAATGATAGTTCAATAAGGGGCTGCTCTGATTCTTGCCCTTCCCCTTTGTCCCACAAAAATCTTGCCCCTCACACAATTAACGAATCTTATTATCATCAATGTGACAGTTTGTTAAAGCGTTGAAAAATCACGAGTTACATACTTATATCATAAACCGTAAACAATATTGAAAAAGTAATTTTCAATGTTAATCCAAACAGGTGCAATATCAATTCAATTGTTAACTGACAAAGAGAAATAAAAAGATCTCAAAAGAAAAAAGCTATCAAAGATGAGGTTTAATTTAAAAAAATGAAAAAAAATACATTTTGAATTTATTTATTTTTTGATGTAATATAATTTTTTTATTCAACCTATACCTTAAAAATTTAATTTATTTTTAAAATAAAAATTATAATTATTCACTTGCCCAACTTAAAAGAAATGTAAACCATGTAGTTATTTTCTTATTTATTTTAAGAAATGTTAAAATCTTAAACGATTTACAAACTATTTTTCTTTTTCTTTTTTTTCTCAGCTTTCATTTTTGAGTGTGTTGCATTTTTAAGTATAATTCCTTAATTTAACATTATTACTTGAGTTCAAAACCAAAATGAAGGCAATCATGATAATCAAATAATCAAAGATTTTATTAGCTCTAAATTTTAGCTAACCTTTTATTTTGATTGTTTGTATTATATTTTTTTGCATAATTTGTATTATATTTTTAAAAAAAATGGAGGAGCACAGTTGAGAGAGAAGTTGCAAAATGCAAGTTAACGGATGAATCCAAATTCTTGGTTGGTTTGACTGTAAGTTTGGAAAAAAGAGTTTACAGATTTTAAAAATTTTAAGATGATTTTACATATTTTAAAATAATTTTTATATATTTTAATATAATTTTTACATATTTTAAGATAATTTTATCTCAATGTTTGTGAATAGTTGGAAAAATGGTGTTCTCCAGCCATTTCTCGAGGGAGCACGCGAGTGGCTAACATCACTCGCACCTTTTGAACATATCCTTTCCGTTTTCTTCACATGGCTTTTTGCCTCTCTTGCCCAGGGAGAGAAGAAAAAAACCTTCCAAGCCCAGTTCGAATACGCTTGCCCTCTACTGTGCGAGAGACTGTAGCTGTAGGTTTAGTGGAAGCTTATCTGCTAATGGCACTATGATCTGGTGGCTTCAAGTTGCTTCCGCTTGGGGGAGATTGTGGGTTTGATCCATCTCGCTCTCAAGCCGTTCCATCTTGCTGTTCTTCACTCAAAAGCTCAACTCAGTTCTCAGAAACGGAAATGGCGAAAGTGGGTAGGTCAAGCTGGGTTCACAGGGCTTGGAGGTTTCGGCCCAGGGACTTGGTTGCATGGGTATGTCTCCTGCCCGTGACGCTCCTAAACCCGAACCCGACATGATTGCTCTCATCCACCCCTGACGTCTTTGGTCTATATACGAATGAAATTCTTCTCGCAAAGGTATTCTCGATTCCAAGTCCTTTTAGCTTCTTCCTCCTCCTCTTTTTTTTTTTTTTTTTGCTTTTTTCGCGTTTAATCGATCACTCTCCGTGTTATTATGAGAATTGGGTGTGAATTTTGTCGGCCAGGCTTTGAAGGGAGGTGTGAGGGACAATGTTGAATTGGGTTCCAAATTTGGACTCTATGTTGCCGACGGCAAGATTGGTATCCGTGGCGATCCTGCATACGTGAGAGCGGCTTGTGAGGCGAGCTTGAAGAGACTGGAGATCGATTGCATTGATCTCTATTATGTTATTCGAATTGATAATCGTGTGCCTATTGAAGTCACGGTCCGTCCTTATTTGCTTTGGATGCTCTTTTCTCTGGCTAAATTACAGTTATCTAATTGATGTGGAATCAATTTCACCTTGTGTTTTCACTAAAATTGGAATGTAAGATTGATAGACTGGTGAATAGTACACCTTCAATCTATCCTGGATCCGGATTTAAACGAAAATAGTCATGCAATTAATTGTTATATGTCTGTTTTACTTATAATTTGAATTTTGTGCTTTTCCAATAGAGTTTCTGGGATTAAGGTAGACATTAATGTTATACAATACAATATCTAGAAAAACCTAAAATCCTTGATGTAGTAAGAACTATGTGAGATTGCAGAAGATTGAGAACCACCATTATTTGTTCTGACTCTTACAACAATTACATTATTTGTACAGAACCATATAGAATGCTGGAGCCTAGTGATTCTGATATTTTTCTTATAAGGTTTCCACCCTGTTGAATTGAAAAACTATTTGAGATGTCTCCTGCACAAAATTAATCGGGATTTGGGAATTGGGAACACTTTTTTACATATTATACCCTTGGTTCATCACTCATGTCTTGGGATCTTTTCACTGAAAGTTTGTATAATATATGCTGCATGATCATATGGTGGTGAATGAAACATCACATTCAATTTTCCTTCAAGTTATAGTCATTTTGGCTATGTTAGATAGACCAAAAGGTCAGTGGCCTAGGGAGAGACTTGTGGGGAATGGGGCACAACTGGGAAGGGATACCTATCAAACCCAGACTAAAACATTGATCTTGGTGTAAGATATGCTCTTTGGTCATTCGCTATCTTCATAAACTTCATTATATGAGAATTCGGCTTTTCTCCGTAAAGATATTTCTTTGTTTCTTTGTAACTAAGAACACTCTGGCGAATCTCCAATTTATATTCCATAACTTATTTCAAAGAGATGCAATTTTGATAATGGAACTGACATTTGGATAACTTACGGATAAAGTTGATTTGATCATCAAAAACTTGCGGTAAAAATTGGAACTGTCTCCTCTCAACTACCATTTATGGTGGCCCATGCAAATAGTTTCAGCTCCATCTGATATGGAAATAAGAGGAGTATTGTGATTCATCAAGGGATCATCTTGAAGACACAGTTGATAATAAAAGAAATCAAAGGTGCTCTAAAATTAGGGTTGGGAATGTGGGTCAGCCCGTAACCCCGCACGGGTTCGCGGGCTGAAAAACTTCAACTCTAAGCCGCCACGTCCGTCAAAAATATTTTTTAAGAAAATAAAATCTTTCTTTTTCCCTTTTCTTCTCAATTTTTCCTATAAGATTGTATAGTCACATGATTCTTTTTCCACTAATAAATTTTTAATAATGAATTTTTTTAAAGTTTTCAAAAAATATAGTATTAATGTTTTCTTATGATTTTAAATATAATATTATAGAAAGATGTTATGAAAAAATAAAATATTTTATATTATTTTTGAATGTATTAGGTATTGTTTATAAAAAATAAAATTTAATGTTATTTTTATCTTCATAAAAAAATATTAAGATAAAAAGGTAAAAATATATCAGATATAATATTTTTTTAAAAAATTAAAAAAAATAAAAAGCTGGTTGGCGGGCCAGCCCGCCATAACCAGTGGGTTAGGCGGGGCAGGTTGGAAAGATCCCACCCCCAACGAGCTGGCTAAGCCAAATTTGGCGGGTTGCAATTTCCATCCCTTTCTAAAATTATCATCGTTAGTTTTCTTAACTTTGCTCACATGCCTTCCCAAGCTTTTGTTTCGCCAGAATCATACTTTAGCACAAAATATAAGAAGAATAAGGCTCATTTCTTTCATATGATGCTCTGTTGAAAGGGTCACTTAGACGGCCATTTTCTTTGAAAAAAGAGATCCAGATTCACCAATTCCTTTGCACTACTATGCTTTCGAGCAAATCCTTATCATACTTATAATATAGGATCAAGTTGGAACATATCTTGATCAACAAAAGATTGATTGATTCCTTAACCATGGAGCCTATCTATGGCTCTTCCGGCAGTGAAGGATTTTGACGTACCTAACGATTCTAACTCTGTTTCTAGATACTCACGCATTATTTTGGATCACAAGAGTGAACTCAAAAGTAAGACACATTAAAATGTATAATGGAAAGAAGAGAGTTTGCATAGAAGAAATGAGAGAGAGAATGAGATCCTTTTTTGTTTCTTCGTAAGTTTTTGTGTAGTCTAAAGAAGAATTATCCTCTATTTATCATTATAATTTAAAATTTAAAACACAATTGGCCACCATCTATACAACCGTTCCCGCATGCGTTCAAATCTAATCTTTTTTTTGGGAAAATCACAATTTATTTCTCACAAAAATGTTATGTATGCTTTTACCGTAAAATATGTTTTGGGTATAATCCATAAAAGGTACCCATATTCCAACACACAGAAATAAATATAA
Organism: Vachellia pachyceras; assembly: GCA_025593235.1. Taxonomy (NCBI): domain Eukaryota; kingdom Viridiplantae; phylum Streptophyta; class Magnoliopsida; order Fabales; family Fabaceae; genus Vachellia; species Vachellia pachyceras. The sequence continues at coordinate 4,941 of JANTPZ010009003.1, forward strand.
TATAATAAATGATGAATCCTTCATATGTTCAAATATCACGAATACTTTTCGAGGAGATTATATCAAATTGGAAGTACATGGATCTCAAATTGGAAGTAAATGGATCTGTCTTGCAGAATGGTAGAAGTGGATGAATACTTTTCAGGGAGATTATTTGTGACGACAACTGAATTTATGATTTCAGTTGCAAACTCACTGCTGTTTTCTCAACTATTACAAAATCTATAGTGATTGTGCTTGTTTGGGAACACCGTTTCTCAAACGGTGTACGTAAATCGAGACAAAACCATCTCGAAATCTGTAAAAACCATCTCGAAATTCATAAAACCATCTTGAAATCCGCAAAATACCTCGAAATCTGTAAACTCATTTCTCCCAACGGACTTCCCAAACACACATTATTAATGGACTCAATGTCACACCAAGCGCTCCTAGGGACCTAACACCCTGAGGGACCCCGGAGTGGGTGAAGAGGGAAGGGAGACGCAGTAGGCAGGGTGCGCTCAAAGTCCTACATCGGTTAGACCCGTCTAAAGTGAAGGTCATATATGTAGTCAAGGTGTGGCCTTTGACATCCGATGTGCCTTTTGGGTAACTATGGGATCCCAAGAGGGCAAAACCCTGTGCTCACAGGCAGCTAAACAGGGACAATACCTTAGGATATTACATAATGGTATCAGAGCCGAGGACAGCTCTTTCCGTTGGTGGGGAGAGTGTCACACCTAGCGTTGCTAGAGACCTAACATCCTGAGGGACCCCGCCTGAGGGACCTTGGAGTGGGTGAAGGGGGAAGGGAGACACAGTAGGCAGGGTGCGCTCAAAGTCGCACATCGGTTAGACCCGTCTAAAGTGAAGGTCATATATGTAGTCAAGGTGTGGCCTTTGACATCCGATGTGCCTTTTGGGTAACTATGGGATCCCAAGAGGGCAAAACCCTGTGCTCACAGGCAGCTAAACAGGGACAATACCTTAGGATATTACATAATGGTATCAGAGCCGAGAACAGCTCTTTCCGTTGGTGGGGAGAGTGTCACACCAAGCGTTGCTAGAGACCTAACATCCTGAGGGACCCCGCCTGAGGGACCTTGGAGTGGGTGAAGGGGGAAGGGAGACACAGTAGGCAGGGTGCGCTCAAAGTCGCACATCGGTTAGACCCGTCTAAAGTGAAGGTCATATATGTAGTCAAGGTGTGGCCTTTGACATCCGATATGCCTTTTGGGTAACTATGGGATCCCAAGAGGGCAAAACCCTGTGCTCACAGGCGGCTAAACATGGACAATACCTCATGATGTTACACTCAATCTGTGTTAGGCAAAAGCATGCAAGAAGATACTGCTACTCACTGACAGCAGAAAAGCTATTAATTTGATTACGAGAGGCAATGATGCTAACCACTTATATAATGATGCCGTTGAGATGATCACTAATAGGGATTAGCCATGTTACTTAGGGTTTGTTTGGAAGCTATTTTGAAAATAGCTTTTATAGATTCCGAAGCAAAACATAAGTTTTGGAGAATAAATTTTGGAAAATAGCTTTTACAGATTTCGAGGCAAAACTTAGATTTTGGAAAATAGCTTATGTTTGGGAAGTTATTAGCTTTTACGGATTTCAAGGTAAAAAAGTGGATAGGAAAGAGGAAAGAGAAATAATGAAAAGTATGAAAGATGAGAGATGAAAGAGAAAGAATGAAAAAAGTAGGAAAGAGGAAATAGAAAGAAGGAAAAAAGTAGGAAAAAGAGGAAAAAGTAGAAAAGAGAAAACCTAGGTTTCAAACCGAGGTTTTGTAACCAAAATAGCTTTTCAAAAAAAAATTTTACTTGGACAAAACTTAGATTTTGGATCAAAACCCAGGTTTTGAATCAAACTTAAGTTTCAGAAAGTGATGGTAAACAAGCCCTCAATTATTCTTACGCCATTCTTAACCGGAACATCTTCCTTTAACTTTCTCTCAAAATTATCTCATTATTTTGAAAGTAATTTCTTTATCATTGATGAACCTCCGCCACACATGTATTTCTTTATCATTATTTTGAAAAGCACTGTTGAATGTGCTTATAAAAATAATTCAGACCATTTCAAACAGGCTATGATAAACTTGGTTGCTAGTGTGATTTTGTCAGAGTGAAAGGATGACTACAGTACTTTCTCAATAATTAAACCAAATAGTCCAAGATTGAGAAGGACACGTTAGAGGCACAACAAAGTCGATCCCTTTCGACACACTATCTATCGTGCTACTGCGAACTTATCATTCTCAGACTGGAAGCTCATCTCAGATTCTCAGTTCTCAGAAAATGGCGAAAGTGGGTAGGATCAAGCTGGGTTCACAGGGCTTGGAGGTATCGGTCCAGGGATTTGGTTGCATGAACATGTCTGGTGGCTACGGCACTCCTAAACCTGAATCCGACAGTATCGCCCTCATCCACCACGCCATCCAGAGCGGCGTCACATTTCTCGACACCGCCGACGTATACGGCCCACATACAAACGAAATTCTTCTCGGAAAGGTACGCTTGATTCCAAGTCCTTTTGATTATTTTTTTTTTTGCTTCTTAGGGCTTGTTAACTCTAATTGGGTGGGAATTTCTTCGGCTAGGCTTTGAAGGGAGATGTGAGGGACAAGGTCGAATTGGCCTCCAAATTCGGAATCAGCTTTGGCGACGGCAAGGCTGAGATACGTGGGGATCCTGCATATGTGAGAGCGGCATGTGAGGCGAGCTTGAAGAGACTGGAGGTCGATTGCATTGATCTCTACTACCAGCATCGTGTTGATACTCGCGTGCCTATTGAAGTCACGGTCCGTCTTTTATCTGCTCTGGTTATTATTTTCTCAGGCTAAGTTGCAGTTTATCTATGTGGTTTGCGTTTGATATAAAATCAATTTTACCTTGTATTTTCAATAAAATTGGGATATAAGAAAGATAGGCTGTTGAATTATACACATTTCATCTATCCTGGATCCAATTAAACGAAAATGATCATGCAACTAATTGTTATATCTCTGTTTCACTTATAATTTGAATTTTGTGCTGTTCAAATAGAGTTTCTGGGATTGAAGTAGACATTAATGAAAACTTTATCCTAGTAGTGGTCATAAAAGAGTGAAAGACCATGAAAATGTTTTTACACACACCCTGACAATAAATTATCACTGTTACTTTCACATATTTATATTGGGTGTGGTCAGTGGTGTAACTAAATAAACAAGATTGTTGAAATGAGGTATCTTAAACCAGGGGAGGCGAACAGACTTGGACCAAAATGCTAGGGTTAATTTGTAATATGACATATATGATATTATGGAGTACAATATCCAGGAAAACCTAAAATCGTTGATTTAGTTACCACTGTCTGAGATTGCAGAAGATTGAGGACTATCATTCTTGGTTGTGGCTCCTCAATTATTTATTATATACACAGAATCATATATAATGCTCGAGTGTGGTGATTCTGATATGTTTTCTTATAAGATTCCCACCCTCTTGAACTGAAAAACCGTATAGCGTTATTTTAATCCTGAGATGTTTTTGCTGCAAAAAAGTTATCAGGATTTTGGAATACTTTTAACATTTTGTTGCCTAGGATTTCTCTCATGTTTTGGTTCTATTAAATATTAGTCTTGAAGGCATTCCTTGTGCTTGTAACTGAAATTTTTCCTTCACTTTGCCTGATTTCTGAAGGCGAAAGTGGAATATTTGGTTCTAGAAGTTTCTTGTTTGGAGGAATTTAAAATGAGTTTCAGAAGCAATTTCTTTTACCCGCAAGTTGTAAAATGTATGTTGCTGGATCACATGGTGGTATCTTAGGCTTTATAAAAGTGAAACGCTGTACTCATTTTTCTCTAAATTGCCATTTTGACTATGGTAGATGGACTAAAAGGCTAAAGGGCACTTTCTTTTTACATTGAATTATGAAATCAAGGAGTCCTTTCTTCTACGTACCCTCCATTTGTACATTTTCTGTGTACAAGAGTTGATCAGTTCACTCCACACTATCTCATACATTTTTTTGGTACAAGAGTTGATCAGTTCACTCCACACTATCTTATACATGTTTTTGGGGGTTATGTAGGAGTTCAATGACCTAGGGAGTGACTTATAGGGAATAGGGCATGGCAACTAGGAAGTGATACTTGTCATACCCAGACTTGTTGAGCTCACCTAATCTAAAAGATTGAGTTTGAGGCAAGAGCTAAGATGTGCTCTTAAGTCCCAGGTTATTTGCTATTTTTCTGGGCGTTATTATATATCAGAATTTAGGTTTTCACTATAAAGTTATGTCTGTGATTCTTTGCAACTAAGAGTACTTTTTTGAATCTGAAATTTATGTCCCATAACTTCTCAACATGCGCATGGGGTAGTTTATAGTGAATGGATGGTAGGAATTCTGTAATTCTTTGATTTATTAACATGTATAAAAATATGCTTTTATGATATCGAACTGTAAACTCATTTTCATTTTATCTATTTTAAGATTGGGGAACTCAAAAAGCTTGTTGAGGAGGGGAAAATAAAATACATTGGCCTGTCTGAGGCCTCAGCTTCAACAATAAGAAGAGCACATGCTGTTCATCCTATAACAGCTGTGCAGTTGGAGTGGTCGTTATGGGCAAGAGATGTGGAGGAAGAAATTATTCCAACTTGCAGGTGAGGTTTGAACTACTAAAGTTGCTAATTTTAAATTTTCCAAAACAAAAGGTTTATAATTATAATATCTATCCTTTTCTCTCTAATGGTGCTTTTGATAAAAAAAATTAGGTTCTAGCTTTGCGACCTCTGATTTTGCATTTGTGAAATTCTCAGAGAACTTGGCATTGGGATTGTAGCATACAGTCCTCTTGGACGAGGATTCTTCTCATCGGGAGCAAAGGTGGTTGAAAGCTTTATAGAGAATGACTTTCGGAAGGTTTGTGTATTTTCTACTATGCATTATTACACGATGGTTACATTTATGATGATAAATTAGCTCAGCTTCTTGTGTGAGTCAATAATTGTCAGCTTCTTCTAACCTTTTGTGTCCTTCACAATTTCAATTACAGTTTTACCATTCAAGATTAAATAGCAGTAAAGTGTCATTGCTAAATTAGTTGATTATCTGTCTCGTGGATTTTATAGTTATATTAGCACAGTACATTAATTGCTTTCAATACAATAACTGCATTCACTAGGATCACTTTGTTTATAAACATGCATAAACTGGATCAATTATGAATATAATACCCCCTTCAGTCCTTACTATAAGATCCATCAAACTATAAAGTGGATCATATGGTAGGGATGGACGGGTGTGACACAATCTTGAGTGATGCCAGGTGATTATCTCTCTTGACAAATTTTAAGTACGCCATGATTTCTGCAAAAGAAAAACATTGGGGGTGTTTGGCAAAGCTTCTGAACGCCCCAAAAGTTCATTCAACAGTGTTTTTTCGTAAAATGAGATAATCTCCTTCACACATTTACCTCGTAAATGGTAAAAGTACTTCTCTACCGTTTTTCCAAACGGATCCATTGTTAAATTCTTTGAAGCCGGATTTTTCCTTCTGCAGTTCTTGTCTTTGTCCTATTTTTCCCTCTCAATTAGCTTATTCATTGCAAATGATGTCTGAACGCTGAGAGGTTGCATGACTAAACCCTGACAGTAAATAAATTGACTATAAATATCACATGCGTTGAGAGAAAAACTATCATGAAGCATCTTCATTATATAAAAAATAAAAACGTGTCTTCCTTCCTGTTTATGCCTGGAAGGATTATAGATATATTAAAATTTCAATAAACAGGGAACTGGCTGTTGCCTTGGCATATAACCTTATGGGAGAATAGAATAATATGGCTAGCGCCTTTCTTCTATTCCATCATTGCTCCTCTTACTGATATATCCTCTTCT